>JAUMHR010000052.1:11835684-11853091 GCA_032361145.1 Enteromius fasciolatus | reverse complement strand
TTTTATTGACCAGCACTCTTATTGAGATTTCCTCTGTGTATTTGATAAAAGAAAAATGTGGTCTTGATAAGTAGGAGATCTTTCAAAAAAGTATTGTATACCATAAAAAGAGTTCAGTGTACAATAAAAGCAGACTATAGACAGAAACTTTGATCCAAAAATCGTTCATTTCTGATGTCAGGAAACTGAATGTCTTTACACATGGCCGTTATTGTCACATGTCAATGACACCTATTTTGGTAATAATGCTGTGGCCCACCTAGTCACTTTGCGGTCATAAAGAAGAAGAGGGATAGATATTATTCCTAAAAACCAGATAAAATGTTATTTACAACCTTCACAAAAATAAAAAAGGTCAGTAGCGACTTAAATACTGTATACAAGCTGTTGTATAAACCAGGACATTTGGAGTCAGACCTGTTATTAGTATCAAACACAGAGTGAATGCAGCTATAGAGGTGTTCAAAAAACGACCCATTTCATTCTAAGCATCAGGGAGAGGAAGGTCATGGAAACCACGCCGAGATCTGTTTTTAAGTGCAGTACAGCGAACAAAAACAAAATGGTGTGAAATGTATTATATGACCCCTTTTTAGAGGCGTCAGGTAAGGAAAGTTCACACCTCTTTTCTCCTTTCTTTAATATCTCTGCTTTATGGAGTATGTATAAGGGATGAATAGAGTGTTATAAATGGTATCTTTGACCTGGATTCCTCAAAAGGGCTGACCTAGTGCACAGCCCTTCTCTCTCTCTTAGCACATTGGCTGCTGTTGCATATTTCAAGCACACAATGTAGCAGTCATGTATAATAGAGTGCTCTGAGAGGTTTGGACCATACTGTACGACCCCATTTTTCATCACACCGGAGCAGGGCGTGTATTGCGTTGGCGTGTTTGATCTGATCTCAATCACGCATGTACCGTTATAGGAGGCTGCTACGATAGTCATTACCTAAAAAAGCCCTTGAATGTAGATATAAGCACCGTAGGCGTAAAGAATGAGGCTAGTGTGAAAATGTGTTTTGATATGATGGTGTGCTAGATTGTGTCTGCAAAAGTCCTCTTTGTTTGGACCGGTGAACTACTCGCCTCAGACGTAAGAAGTTCACTGTGCGGTTGTTCTCTCTTGCTCGAGGCCTTCACTGCATTATTCTGAGATGATTATGCCTTTTTCCTTTTCCACATGGGGCCATCCAAAGAAAAGTCTGAGTTTATTTGCCTGCAGTTAAAAAGCGAAGCAGGTAAAAATACAACCTACTGGAATGTTTTTGTTGTTCTGTTTGAATCCGCTCCTCTTCTTTCTCCTTTAACCTTAATGTGTTTTTTACTGGTGGGTTGTGCATGTGCGAAGTGAAGGAAGTGACTGTGTTTATGGCTCTGCTGAGTAAGGGGCGTGTGAGCTTGTGTCAAAACCCATAAAGCAACTTGTTTGTGCCTAAATATTCTTGTTTGTTCTTCAGAATATGTTGCGTAATATTCTCTCTTTTTTTAAATCTGTGTTTTTCTCTCTCTCTTTTTTTGTAAACACTCTTTCTCCATGGGGCGTCTGGATTTTACATCATTATTTTTCCTCTCGCAATCTGCCTGTGATGCGAAAGAGCTGCAATGAAAAATTAAAAGCATTTTTAGCTGCTGGGAGAGCCACAGAAGGCCTCGAGCAGGCCAGCCTGGCCCGTGCCGCTGTCTGGGCCGGGATCGGTGGGTGTCAAAAGAGGAGGGGAGGGGGTCTGACAGACATGCTTTAAAGAGCTTTTGGGATTTGCATTATTTGGCCTGCACTACATTTGTGCGTGTGTCTACTGTTGCTTTCATATGGGCTGTATCAGATGAAGCTGTTGTTAAACTAGAGCACACTCAACCCCCTAAACACACACACATTGTTTTGAAACACATTTTTTTTGGACTTCCTCTTCCTCTTTCTTCACCTCATTCACATCGCATGTGACGTGTAACCGAAAGCACCACATTAACAGGAAATTGGGCCACTTTTACTTCATCTGCGGTCTCGCATAATACCTTGCCATTGTCCAAGCAAGTCTTTGAGTGGTGAATGTTTATATTGTGGTAATTTAAGGTTTTACACAATGTCTCTTACTCAAGCAATAATAACATTTCCTCTGTGTTTCTGCTTTTGATTTTTGAGAATGAGCAGCTGGGATTGTTTCTGCTGCAGTCGTCATTATTAATGCCTGTCCTTTTTCTCTCTTTCTCTCAGATCACTGGATGGTCGGTTGCAAGTATCTCACAGAAAAGGACTCCCTCATGTGATCTACTGTCGTCTTTGGCGCTGGCCTGACCTGCAGTCTCATCATGAGCTCAGAGCCATTGAACTCTGTGAGTTTGCCTTTCACATGAAAAAGGACGAGGTCTGCGTCAATCCCTACCATTACCAGCGAGTCGAGACACCAGGTAATGGAGCCTGGTATTTATGAAAGCTTCAAGCACACTATCAGACAGTATCATTTATTTAGACCTGGGGTTTATCACATTATTAATTATTATATGATGTTTTAATGAAAATATGAATTAAAGGTATAGTTCAGCCAAAAATGAACTCTGTCATCATTTAGTCACCCTCAAGTAGTTCCAAATCTGTATGAATTTCTTTGTTCTGTCACAAAGGAAGATATTAAAGAAAGTTTGTAACCAGACTGTTTTGGGTCACCATTGACTTCCATAGTAGGAAAGAAATAAACCTGGGGGAGTCGATGGTGACCCGAAACATTCTGGTTACAAGCTTTTTTCAAAATATCTTCGATTAATTTCAAATTCATTGTGGCTGAACTATTCCTTTAGTAGGGATTAATGTAAATCAATTTATACAGTGAAGACTATACAACATTGTTTTACATTTGGTTATGTTATTTCTGTAACAATACCACTGTCAGACACAGGAAAAATTAGGATTTAAATCCAAATTGCGTTGCTAAATTGTTTGTGTTGTAATTTAGACTTCTTTCTAATTTGTTTTTCACATTCTTTTCTTCTCTGAAGTTCTTCCTCCAGTGCTGGTGCCTCGTCACATTGAAATCCCCAGTGAGTTTCCTCCTCTGGATGACTACAGTCACTCCATCCCAGAAAACACCATTTTCCCTGCTGGCATCGAACCCCAGAGCAACTACATACCAGGTAGGAGACAAATACACAGAAGTAAGGAGAAGACTCTTGGATTTGTGGTTCATAGTCTTATAAAAACAGATTTGCCCTCAGATACCACAGAAAAACAAACCAAATAACGTCAAGCAGCTTCTAAATTAATATATCGTCATCATCTGCCACAATCTGAAGTGTTTTCCAGGTTTAATAGAGTAAGTTTAGTCTGTAGCTGTAGTCCCAGTGGTCTAGTGGGCAGTGGGTGGATCACTTTACTGGAAAGGATGTAGGAGGAGGAAAGAGACCAAACACACAGATACAGCAACAGCCCTGTCCACTGGCCTCCGTTCAGCCAGAAGCAATCACTACAATATTGTGTTACAGTGCTGATGAAGCACCGATAAAGTAAAGTAAACACATGGGTAAAAATTATGTTCATTAAAAATAAACCACAATTTTAATCTATGTATAAATATATATTTTTTCAAGCAGTGTTATTTTAGACATTTATACTTGTATTTATTTATAACTTTGAATGTGCCTCAGTTGTAGTTTTGTGCTTTACAAATGTTGTTATTGGACGCTTATTTTCTTTTAAAGCTGCATTTAAACTGCAGAACTTAACCTTGTTTTGTCTCAGTGGTTGATTGGCAGGTCAGAAGGCAGTCCTTGACTTTTGTCCTACATTTACATTATAAATAAAGTAGTCATTTACATTTCTAACCTGTTGTATGTACACAAACATTCCAAAGTTTAGGGGTTTTATTTGTATTTTTTTAAAGAAAGAAATTACTTTTTCAGCAAGGATGCATTAAAATGAAGAACACATTAAAATGAAGGAAGGACTTGATGTTTTATTTATAATGTTGCAATAGATGACGGTTTTAAATAAATGCTGTTCTTTTGATCTCCTATGCATCATAGATTCCTAAAAAAATATTAAGCAGCACAAATTTTCTAGCATGAAGAATCATGTGACTTTGAAGACCAGAATAATGGCACACACACATGCACAAGTAAATTCCACCTTAAGGGCTGTTTTATTTTCTGACCAGTAAACAGGTGACTGCTATGGTTCTGTTGGTTGTTATATTTGCAAGACTAATCAAGAGACGTTTAACAGTAGTTGCATCAGGCAGACACAAAACAATTTATACTGAAGTGATTTAAAGACTGCTTTTGGCGACATTTGGGGAGGATTATCCCATGGAGTATGTATAGAGTGGCTTTGGCTGGGATTATTTCCATCAAAATGGTATTTGCTTTAGAGAGGCAGTCTGTTACTGTAATAGAGTGGTGTGTGTTGTTTCATATCCTGCTGCTGAACTGAGCTGACCACAGCTTTCTAAATCAGGTGTCTTAATCTGAGGGGAAAAATAAAACCCTTGTGAGTCATTGTCTCTACTGCACCTGTTAGATTTTGCCGGATGTGTTTGCTGGTGTTCCTAATCCTTCATCTTTCAGCTGGGTCACTGTGTAATGAGTGTGTATGAATTGTGTTTATGCAGGCTAACCCGCATGTTTGTGTGTGTTACAGAGACGCCACCTCCAGGCTACATCAGCGAGGATGGAGAGACCAGCGATCATCAGATGAACCGCAGTATGGACACAGGTGATGCCTGTTATACCACCGTGATGTTGTGTTTTTTGATTAGTTGACATGTTGAATTTGCTATAACTGCATGGCTATGAAGAAGTTCCAGGTTTGTTGGTGGCATTTCAGTTTCATATCACTTTTTCTACGTTGTTTTTGAGTTGCTTTCTGATGCTCAATCAGTGGTGTGAGGATGTGGATCTACGCAGGAGAACATTTAGGGATGATAACATAAATTATTTGACAAATGAGACAAACACTGGTAAATGTGATGGAATGGAATAAACGTGTAAAAATTGACTCTGCACACTTGAATTATTGGAAATCTACTGTAATCAAAATGTGTTGTGTACATTCATACAGCATTAAATCATTTCTCTGTCCTTTTCATTTCAGGGTCTCCAAATCTGTCACCAAACACTGTTTCTCCAGCCCACAACAATTTAGGTAAATTAAATAAAATGTAAACATGATTTAGTAACATTTGAGCATCAAGTGGAGTCCAGATTATTTTTGTCTTTATCAGTGCTGTCATGATGTCAATTTGCAGGATCTAAAATCTAAAAACTGCCTTTTTGAGACATGTTTGCTTGAAGAATTTGCTTGTACTCTTTCTTTAAAATGAATGGCAGTTGGTTTGACATTCATTTTTTTGGCTTGAATGGTCAAATGCTCCAGGGAGCCATCATTTGAGTTTTTCGGTTGCATTAACAGTTCTTCCTCAAGATTCAGATGCTAATACAACAACACTAAAATACCTAATGTTTCACACACTGCCGTTCCAACAGAGCTGCATTGCTGCTTTATCTATAGAGCCATGATAACAACAAAAAAGATGCTAGCAGGGCAAAGACTGACCACTGCAAACTGATACGAAGACAATAAATAAACTACATGCCTCGTGAAAACACACAAACATACAGTAAAGATGGTGTAGAATGACTTGTGAATCAATGACTATATGGAGTAGTTCTTTTTTTAATCAATCGGACAAACGTCATGAACTGTTAATAGTTTGAATCAGTCTAATGACTCGCTCTCCGAATCACTAGTTTTTGTTCACTTCCTGTAGTAATTATGTTCCTTATGTCCAACTAAATGACTTTTACTGTAATCAGTTTGTCAAACCTAAATCAGTGCAAATACTGACTGATTGTTCATATAACAGTGTGTAAATTAAAAATACAAATTGAGTAGATTGTTGGAAAAAATGTGTTTTTTCAGAGCAAATGGATTGCTGAAAGAATGATTTGTATGTCCCCAAAACAACTTGAAAACCACCCACACTAAACATCCTGTCAGTTACCATCTTAGCAAGGGAGGACCCGCAGTTCCGATAGATCAGATCAGATAGCGCCCACAAAGATCTCTCTTCTCCAAAGTGCGGTGTGTGCGCATATGTTGGAGAGAAAGGCCAGTGCCATAAGCCTGTCATTTTCTACAGTTTTGCGTCCAAGTGATGATGGTATTTCCCGATTCAGCCTTAATTTCTGGGAAGTAACATTTACTCTTGACATCACAGTATCGTCAGTTCCCAGCCCCCGTGCTCTGTCTCTTGGGTCATCCCCACCCAGTTGTTTGTTTTTCTTTTTCCTGTCTCTTTTTTTTTCTATTTCTTTTCCACCACCTTCTTTCTGTGCCTTTCTGATTCTCTTCTTTTATTGTTCTTTTTTTCCTCTTTCTTTCAGATCTACAGCCCGTGACGTACTGTGAACCAGCGTTCTGGTGCTCTATTTCCTACTATGAGCTGAACCAGAGAGTCGGTGAAACTTTCCATGCCTCTCAGCCCTCTTTAACAGTAGACGGCTTCACAGACCCGTCCAACTCGGAGCGCTTCTGCCTGGGCCTGCTGTCCAACGTGAATCGCAACGCTGCTGTGGAGCTCACACGCAGACACATTGGTACACACAGTCATTTCAAATCACTCATTCATTAGACAACATTATTTAAAGATAAATCATTTACTTTAACATTTTTTATGTACTTGCTTATGTGGAAAACGTCTGTTTTTGCAGGCCGGGGTGTGCGTTTGTACTACATTGGTGGTGAGGTGTTTGCAGAGTGTCTAAGTGACAGCGCCATTTTTGTTCAGAGTCCCAACTGTAACCAGCGTTACGGATGGCACCCCGCCACTGTTTGCAAGATCCCACCTGGTAAGATAAAACAAGAGACCCTCAACAAATAGCCCTCATTTAGAGAGAGTTCAACAACTGAGCCACTGTAGAGCTTACTTCTTGATAGTTGCATGACATTCTGCTGAATCAGTTTTGTCCTTGTTTCTATTTCCATCCAGGCTGTAATCTGAAGATCTTTAATAACCAGGAGTTTGCAGCTCTATTGGCCCAGTCTGTGAATCAGGGTTTTGAGGCTGTGTACCAGCTCACCCGCATGTGCACCATTCGCATGAGCTTTGTGAAGGGCTGGGGAGCCGAGTACAGGTACAATTACTGCAATCACTTCACTCTTTCCATATCTATCAGCTCGCTTGCCACTCTTGGAATATGGCCTTGATTTGACTCGCTCAAAGACTTTTGAATCACTTGTGAAGTGGTGTTACCCAAAACCACAGAAGCCACCCGCGCTTCCTGTTAAATTCTTTGAGTTTGATTGTCGTAATCAGCTTTTTGAAGGAGGATTATGAATACTCAATTGATGTAAAAAGACTGCAGCTTTTTACTTTTTTTACATTTAGATTTATTGTAATGTCTTGATTTTAGCTAAATAGACCATAAAGAAAAATGTGGCCAGTACCAAACATCTATAATGAGTGATTTATGTAAAAAAACAAAAAACAATCAAAAGTGTTATTTAAATAAATGTTTAACTAATGAGTTTTGGATTGTAATATTTATGTAAAATAGGTTAAACAAACATGCACAATTAAATATTCAGTATTGGCTGATATAGATCCAATAAGGCTGCACAATATATGTAACCACCATATTTGTCATCAGGCAGTATTAATACATGTACTTAATTTATTGTTATTAGTAGATGTTGGAAACTTTAATGTACTTATTCATTTAAATTAGACTAAATAGTATAGAATTATAATATCATCCATAAGAGTTAATTCTCTGAAATATATTAAATGAAAATTATTAGCTGAAAATAATCAGCTTTTTGGTATCGGCCAGTGTTTGAATAATATTCTGCATCCCTAATATCCAGTATCGCCTGATAAATATAAAGCAAAACAATCTCTAATGTCAGCAGATATAAATAGTAGCTACAAATAAAGAAAGCCAAATCCATTTTACTCCTTCATAGAACAATAGGAGGGAGTGTGGTGTTAGACAGGGTCAAGGCAGGGTCTGACAGGCTGTGGTTTGCTGGTGTTTTTCCTGCTCTGGTGAAGAGCTCTGACGTAGGAACACAACCTGGTGTCCACCAGCTTAGCGTATCCGTCATATAAACTGTTAGGTCTGCGCTGGCAAATGATTCCACACCAAACAAACTCACACATGGTGTGCTACAAAACGTCAGAGTTTCCTGGTCTCTCTCTCTTTCTCCCCCTCCTGCGCTTTTGAGTAACTTCATTGTTTGAGCCCAAGGAAGCAAGACCCTAATCAGAAGCAGTTGTGGGTTTCGACCAGAGACATCTGTAACGACAGTTTGAGAAGAAAGTAGGAAGGAGTAAGACTGGTGTGAGCGAGAGTGAGACTGTGGTTTCCAGACAGCTTGGCATGTGGAGACACAATCTGAGCTGTGTCGGATTTCGGCAGACACCCACTCTCTTTCTCTCACGCCCCTCCACGTCCCCCCCCACCATCAGATCCACCTCTTTAAGTGCTGACAAACTGTCCCTGTTGCAGTTTAAAAAATGCCATTTGAGCACTTTGGTTGGATGGACCCTGTATTTACAATCACGTCAGTGAACATTGTGATGTAGGACAGCACAGTGCCTTTGTCTGAATTCAGCTTTATATTCTTTCAGTTGTCTGTCACCTAAGCTGCCGCAGATTACTTGGTTGATAACAACACTTTTTTTTTTTACTTTTGTTTTATCCAAAGCTTGACATTAAATGTGTTAATCATTTCACAGTATCTGCATAGAAGTCTCCTTTCTCTCTTTCCACTGCTTTATCTCCTTTTCCCTTCTTATACGTTATGTAGACTAGTGGAGACTGCGGCCTGTATTTCAGCACTGCCCTTATAAACAGCCAGAGGTCTGTTCATTTAGTGAGAAACTTGTGTTGAAGAAGGAGAGACAGTCAAACGATCAATACAAGAAGTTGCAAAGAAAGAAAACAGTGGGCAGACAAATCATTGTTAAAATAGTTGCAATGAAAAACAGTGTGCAAGTTTTGAGAATTTTCTTTTCAAGTATAGAAAATACTTTTATTCAGTAAAGATTTAGTTAATTGATCAAAAGTGACAGCGATGACCTCTGATTGATTGACACGTACATGCTTGTTTGCTCTTACAAATAATGAACATATAACTGAAAAAATCTCTCCCCATCAAAATATTTTTCACCGCTTGAACTCTCTGCACAGTGTAAAAATGAGACATCAACATTGAAATGTATTACTAGTTATTATCATTATAGATTCAGTTGTTTTATTTCTGACTTATTCTACTAGTGACTTAGTGCTGAAGTGACTGTAACTCGTGTTGGAGGAGAGGGACTGAGATTCAGGAGAGACTTACGTGTATGTGTGGGTGGAAGGATTAGAGGAAGTCCCATTGAAAGTGGAGTAGTGTGAGGCGTTATAAACAGTGGTTCTCAGACTGTGTCTGCTCACGTTTGTGTATGAGCACAAGCGAGGGGACGAATATTGTGTAAGCATTGTGGAATGTAAAAGAAGTGTGTCTGGCAGTGAATACTGTCCCTGTGAGTGACCAAAGCCGAGAACAGCAGAGCAGAGTTTACACACATCACTCATATATCCAGACAAACTGGCAAACTCTGTGAACTCTGCAATCTACTGCTAGTCTTTCACAGTGAAGGATGTTAGTGGAAAATTGTGTTATCTACTTTCTCAAAATATCTTTTTTAATGTTCAACTGAAGAAAGTAAATCATACAGATTTTATACATTTAAACACGAGGGGCTGAAAATGGTGAGACAGTTTTTATTTTTTGGTGAACTATCCCTTTAAACCATAATGAATGTTGCCATTTCATTTGCGTTAGATACAAATAAACTATTTAAACAAGTGGTATTTATTAAATGGGGTTATAAGCTAAATATTTTAAAAGAGGTTTAGTAATTATTATTAAGTTTATTATTATATGAAGTTTATTATTAATTATTATTATATTAAGTGTAGCACAGTTGACAATTTAAAGAACATGTCTTAAGACCCCTGTGATCAACTGTGTTAAATGCTACAAAATAATTGAATCTAAACAAATCCAAATGCACAATGATATTCAAGTGCCAATCACTGAAACTGCACATGAAACAGAAATGTGAAGTGTATCTTTCTTAACTCTCTTTATTTCTCTCTTTTTAATGCGGTCAGGCGGCAGACAGTGACTAGCACCCCCTGCTGGATAGAACTGCACCTGAACGGTCCTCTTCAGTGGCTGGACAAAGTGCTCACTCAAATGGGCTCCCCCTCCATCCGCTGCTCCAGTGTGTCATAGGAAAAATGCTCCCTACATATACAACATATACAAACCACAAGATCTGGAAAAAGATTTTTCAGGAGTCAAAGGCTGAAGACCTTCATATCCACCAACTTATTAGGTTCCACAGACTCGCACACAAGTTCGTCTCATGCTGGAGGAGTGTATTACAGTATATGTATATATTCGTTTTTTATGTTCTTAGCCATTTTCATTGCCATTGTTGATATAAAATATTGCCATTTATGTTATATGTTGTTACATAGCATGTATATGTAAGATCTCTCCTCTGTCCTTTTACAATGCTGTGTCAGGTACGTTTACCATAACAGGTATATGAGAGGCTTGATCATTTTTATTAGAGATATGAAAAAAGTGCTTTTTTCTAAAAGTGAAACTATGAAGTTTTTCAGATATCAGTTAAACTATATTTTTTGGGGTTCGTCATAATAATGGAAACTTGCTTTGTCTAGTACATATCAAAACACATTTTTTTAGCAGTGTCTTCAAACATGGAAAACCCAAGTTCATATTTTCTCTTTTAAAGTTTCCCCACAACATTAATTTCCATATCCTGGTTAGGCAGTGAAATGATCTATTCAATTTACATACATATACATGAGCACTTCACCTTTTTAAACTTCGCAGCACAGAATACTATGTAACAAACCTCATGTAACACTTGTGAAAGTGTTATCTATACGATACGTCACAACATTATGTTTGTTAAAAATCCTGATACTCTTCCTACAGCAGTTTTCCAGCTGTAGTGTTTTTCACCTCTCATCAAGCTAAGCATTTACGTGGACGTTATTTAAGGATCCTCATTGAGCATTTTGTAGTATCTGGTCTAGTGTTGATTTCATCTTTGTCTGCAGTGAACCAGCCGTCTGCTCTGCGAATGAATGTGAATTTTTGAGTTTTATAGGTTTCATCACTCTTATAACTTCATGTGTTGTGTCATTCGCTCAGTGTCTTTAGCGAGTGGGTGAGGAGCTCTTCAAGGTCTGGTTAGGTCTTTTAGTTGTCCGCTTGGGAAGAAAAGTTTCTCTGTGTTTAAAGACTGGGCATTACATCATTTTGCGCACTAAGAAGTTGGCACTTCATGTCTCACAGCGTCTGTGCATACGGTATGCACACACACATGCAGGTCTTCATGTCTTCTCATCCTCCAGAAACAAAACCGAGTGAGTGTGCCTTCACAGCAACTTGCATAAGACTTTGTAAATAGTGTATTAGAGACAGGCGTTGATCCGTATCGTTGAGTAAGTGGGTTGTCCAGTGTTGGACCACTCAGGGTTCCGATCTTTTCTCAACCGAACCTGTAAATATGTTTAATAAATTAATTATGCATGCCTATTTTCTGAAATTCATGCCATTTGTACTGTAGACTCTATTTTGCTACCAAATATTTTTTCAGAAGTGGGACGGGAAAGTAAACGCTCTTACCTCCGTGTTTGAAAGGTGGGGCTTGTACCGCTGGCAGGTTTTTGTAAGGTTAACCATGTATTTTTATACGTCAGATACTCATAGGATATGGGGAAGGGCCTAAAGAAGGGAAATGTCATGAGGCTTTGTGAAAGCCAGATCATGTACAGTACTTTCAGTTCGCCGCAGGTCAGTGTGATGCTCTTGCAATGAAGAGCTCTTTGCATGCCTTTTGAAATTCTCTGCTCTCCCAATGTGTTGTACAGGAATCGTGGAAGAAATTCTAGAGTTACGGTGCATTATGTACTCCGCAGACAGTAGAAAAGATGTGTGACATCTGTGTGCATAAATGTTCATAAGGAATGATGAGTGATTTAGAGGCTCTACTTTGATAAAGTCAGAGTGTTATTGTGTTGACTAGAATTCCTTGAAATGTATTTAAACCTTGATGTCATCCGGGATAAAAGACTAAATAGAAGGTACTGAAATTATTCAGGAAATGATTTATTGTCCATTGAAGTGAACATAACCCCCCGGTTTCATAGGCAAGGCTTTAAGCCTAAAATGTAAATCTGAGCTGTTTCAACTAAAAGAAAATTGCACTGATCTTAAAACATGCCTTTGTTTCGTTTTAAGATGCACACCAATAATGATTTCATTTTTAAGACATGTTTATAAACATTACTTAAATGTCTTAATTGATCTGTGGCCTAATCCTGACTTAGGCTAAGCCCTGTCTATGAAACTGGGTCTGAGTGTTTTCTTTGAGAGGAAAAAAAAAATCAAATCTCATTTTCTCAACAAATTGTTGAATATATTTTAAGTAATGTGCATTTATTGTGCTTGTGTTAATCTTTCACATTCAGTGATGTTGTGGCTTAGTGGTGATTGTTGTGCTTGGCATTGTTAGATTTCTTCTTTGTACAAGTGTATAATCGTTATTATTTCTCTCCATCTTTAAAGTTTGTCAAAAGGAAAAAAAATGTTATTGTTGTACTTTTAATAAATATGTAAATGAAAAATGCCTCATTCGTCTGATCGTTTAGTCTCCTTGAACATTTTCCTCTCTTTGTCTGTGTTCCAGTCAAGTTCGTCTTAGTTTTTTATGATCAAGACAATGCAGTAAAAGGTGCATTGCTAGGATACAGGTAACACAACCCTGGGCCGTGACCTACTGCACACTTTTTTCCTTGCTAAAATGTGAAAGCTCTCTTTGTTGAGAAGACCCTAAGGGCAGGGAGGCACTGGAATTCTTCTCAGCCGCACATGTGTCTTCACAAAATGACTGTTTGTCAGTAAAACATAGGCTATATATACTATAGCAGCTTGCTCACATTGAAGTAGTCCAGGTGAGGTGAGGTGACTTAGTAGATCATCTTATGCAAACAAGTGAATGAGAAGTGGCCTCATAATAAACATTATTCAAACACAGATTCCTCTATATGCAAACAACTCAGGATAACATAAATCATTTCATTCAAGTGCTGAAATATCTACAACACCATCTAGTCCTCACCGACGGATCAGACAGATACCAGACTAGGAGTTCAGCTGCTTAAACTCTCAACCCAGCTCTGCTGCTGAAAAATTAACGCGGAGGTTTGAGGGTCAAAACCTACTAACGCCGAAGCTCATGAATCATTCACAGCTTCTCGAATGTGTATGGCACTGGGTCAAGGTTTGCTTCAGGTTTACGAGGCAGCTGAATTTGTTCCCTTCTTGCAGATTTGAGGTTAGATGTACAGTAGTCTGGGAGATTATTTCCGTCGCGCTGGCGCCCTCTGTTGGAAGATGAGAGAGTCGCGAGTGTATGTTTACTGAAGCTGTCAGGCGGGCAAGTTTGTTGAATAGCCACCAATCATCAGTTTAAATGTCTCAGATTTTTTGTCATTTAACCAAAACACTTCACAGGTGATATTTATTGTTGAGTAAACTCGGGATTAGAGTTTCTGCGGCTCCACCAACACAACAGGCCTATTACAGTAACGTTGGCTGCGTCAGATTTCGAAATGTACTGATTGAATTACACAAAGAACTTCCTTCTTGACCTGAGTTTATAAAAATCTGCGATATTCACGAAGCAGACGGCAAACGAACGAGACGACTGCATTTATGAAATGTGCAAACAACGAAGACTTACCATGCCATGGGAGCTAGCGGCACGTCAAAGGTTAAAAAATAAAAGATGGCGAAAAAGTCAAGGGACTGTGCAGGTAAAGACGTTTGTTCCTATTTTTTTGCCGTTGTATTCTCACTCTTTTATGTATTACATGTGGCCCTGGACCAGGTAGGACGGGTAGGCTATGGTATTTGTAACAGTATGGGTCAAAATTATGATTTTTAACACCATTGGGAAATTAAGTAAAGATACTGTTCCATTAGGATATTTTGTAAATATCCTACTGTAAATATATGAAAATTTAATTTAAATTAATTTAAAAATTAATTTCTGATTAGTAATATGCATATTCATTGCCAAGAACTACATTTGGACATCATTAAAGGCAATTTTTTTCTCAATATTTTGACTTAAATAGCTGTGTCTCCTATCCTAACAAACCATACATCTGTGGAAAGCTTAGTTGTTCAGTTAATATATAACAAATACTGACACAGTTTTATGATCCAGGGTCACATAATAAGGAATAAGAGCGAAATTTGTATACATAAATATGGTAAAGCTTTTGAATGAGAAATGAGAAAGCTGCAAAATGTTGTATTTGTAAATTATATTATATATATTATATTTTAAATACCCCTGGCTGGATTTGTCAAACTTTAAAATAAATAAAAACATTTATTTTTCTTTTCTTTTCTTTTCTTTTCTTTTCTTTTCTTTTCTTTTCTAATGACAATTTGAAAAACAATTGGTTAAAAAAAGGATCACTCAGTGCTAAGAAAACCAATAAAGTAGCAACAAATAACTAGAATAATTTAAAAAAGGACATACAGTAGTCTTTTAGCATTAGTGGATTTTACTGGAGAGATGTCCTTACAGCTTTTGATGAAAGACTGACAGAGAAGATAAACCGAACAGATGACTCCACCAAACTCTCTCTCATCCAGCTGACAGCATCATGATCATCACCAGTCCAGTGACAGCCACTACATTTGTTGGTAAACAAATTAATCTTCTTAAAGGTCACCATTTGCTGTAAGGCGCTGCTGGTGATGAGCGCGGGAGAGGCTGTCAGATTGTCCCGCTATCAGCATTCTGCTCAGGTGACTCACACCTGATTGCGGCGCTACGCACTGCTGCGTCACAGCTGTCTCCGGACAGAAGATAAGACAGGCCTCGCGTCTCCAACTGCTGTGCACTGGAACTCTGCCCAACGGCCGATGCATATCTCTACTACTGGCCAGCATTTCTCCCTTCAAGCCTTCTGTCCGCAACAAAGATAGACTCTCTGCCTCTCCTTAAAAAACGTAAACACCTGTTCTGCTTAAAACCTCGACTCTGTCTCCAGGGAGCTGAGCCTCAGCACTAAGCAAAAATGATCGGGAGCGCTTGGACTAAGCTATGGGTGTTAGATGTAGGCATACTTACTGTTAAAAGATAAGTGTGAGTCAGTCACAGGACTGATGCTAAATGTTCTGCTATTTTAACTAGATACCAAGGGATTGTGTGTTCTTGTATAATATAGTATTGTTTGATCCTAGTTTTGACACTTATGTTTGTAAGTTACCAAGCTTTGTAAACATAACACACACCTATAAATGCATTTTTTCTGTTACACTAATTTAGTATATAAATGCTACTATATATCAGTTTTAAAAATATGAAAGATATCACATGTGTTAATATTTGCATGCAGTGCAACCCTAACAATCTGGCTTTAATTGGAGTAACCTAAACTTGTGCATGTCTCATTTTTCTTTGTAAACCGTTACACTTTGTCCTTATATAACCTACTGTTTAACCCCCTCATAGCTAAAAACTGTTTCAAATGTGTCAAGTTCAACTTTAGTTGAATTGTTTTATCAAACCTTCCCACAGTGCATTGACAAGTGCGTCACATGGATTGTGAAAAAGGCCTATTGACTATGTTTTGAAAGCGATCCCCTCTCTGTTACACAGACTGCAAATCTAACAGCTTTAGTTTTAGTCTAGCAGCTGCCAGGCTTCTGATTAATGGCCGCTCAATCCCTGCCCAATGAAGAGTAGCCATTTGAGTGGGACAGAAATCAAGACAGCGACCCATTACTAATAACATTCTACTTGAGCAGTCTATTGAGCGCACAGACCACTGGTGGTTATTGTACTGGTTGATGGCTGTGTGAACCATATGTGAGGCAGGGCACCAGGTTAATAATCTAACCTTTCAGTCTGACCATTCACATCCATGTGTACTGTATACACTTACCTTGGTATTTCATTGCAGTGCTGAAGTCTTGATCTTGTTTAGCTCTTGTCTCAAGACCAATTGGTACATGATATCACTATCAGTGCTGTCACAGGGTTCTGCTCTTTAGGTTTCTGTGTACAGTCAGTATTAAAAACAGATCTTATTTCTTACATAAAAATATTGGTATAAAATACTGATAATATATAATGATAATGTTTATATTTTTTTATTTTATTTCATAGAAAATATTTAAAATTATATATACACATTGCTCATTAAATACTTTGTTCTTTACATAGTTTAATGTGCTGACAACCAAATGGCACAAAAATGATCAATGGAAATCAAATGTATTGATCCATGGAAGTCTGGATTTGGAGAATATACACACTACAGGGTGATCCAACTTTGATGTAATGTCCTTAAAACAAGTCAAAACGAAACTCAGTAGTCCACGTGCCTGTGTGACCTCCCTACAACACCTGAGAATGCTCCTCATGAGGTGTCGGATGGTGTCCTGAGGGATTACCTCTCAGACCTGAACTAAAGCATCCGCCAACTCCTAGACAGTCTGTGGTGCAACGTGACGTTGGTGGATGGAGCGAGACATGATGTCCCAGATGTGCTCAATAGGATACAGGTCTGGGGAACGGGCAGGCCGGTCCATAGCATCAATGCCTTCATCTTGCAGGAACTGCTGACACACTCCAGCCACATGAGATCTAGCATTGTCCTGCATTAGGAGGAACCCAAGGCCAACTGCATTGGTCTTACAAGGGGTTTGAGAATCTCATCTTGGTACCTAATGGCAGTCAGGCTACTGTACCTCTGGCAAGCCCATGGAGGGATGTGCGGCCCTTAAGAGAAATGCCACCCCACACCATTACTGACCCACTGCTAAACCAGTCATGCTGGAGGATGTTGCAGGCAGCAGAACGTTCTCCACGGTATCTCCAGACTCTGTCCCGTTTATCACATGTGCTCAGTGTGAACCTGCTTTCATATGTGAAGAGCACAGGGTGCCAGTAGCGAATTTGCCAATCTTGGTGTTCTCTGGCAAATGCCAAACGTTCTGCACAGTGTTGGGCTGTAAGCACAACCCCCACCTGTGAACATCGGGTCCTTATACCACCCTCTTGGAGTCTGTTTCTGACCCTTTGAGCAGACACATGCACATTTGTGGCCTGCTGGAGGTCATTTTGGGCTCTGGAAGTGCTCCTCCTGTTCCTCCTTGCACAAAGGTGGAGGTAGCGGTCCTGCTGTTGGGTTGTTGCCCTCATATGGCCTCTTCCAAGTCTCTTGATGTACTGGCCTGTCTCCTGGTAGCACCTCAATGCTCTGGACACTACGCTGACAGACATAGCAAACCT
>JAUMHR010000052.1:11802888-11816841 GCA_032361145.1 Enteromius fasciolatus | reverse complement strand
TCTGCCACAAAATATTTGCACAGCAGCCCCTCTGACCCACCCAATTCTCTGAAGTTATTGCTAGCAGTGTAATTTTAATTATTGTTCATAAATGATCAGCACAAATATGAATTATAACAATTGGTAAATCTGAAAAGAGACAAATTCAACCAAATGAAATAAATAGATTTATATATTTAAAAAAATACAAATGTATTAAAAATAAACAGATAAATTTGGTGCCAAAAGAGCCAACCAAACAACCGAGCTAACTTAATGTACATTCATACTGTACACATAGAGTAAGATTGCAGAATCTGAAACTTTATAAATAATTTAGTACCAATTTGGCAATTTTTCCCAGCAGCAGCTCACACTATCTTCAATCACAGGCAACTGATTTTGTCCAGGAATCATAAAATTAAGTAGTACACATAATTAAATAATGAATTATGTGTGAACTGCCTGAAATGCGTGTGTCTCACGGTGAATGCGTAAGACTTGAGAGCCCTGCTTTAAAACGCTAGTTGGTGCTCCAGTATAATCGGTCCGCCGAAGCTCATCCAGTGAGAAACGTTCCGCGGTGCAAAAATAAGTGTGATTAAAATGCGTTAAAAAATTTAACGCGTTATTTTTGTGTAATTAATGAATCTAAATTAACACGTTAAAGTCCCGGAGTTTATTTTGATTCATTTTGTTGAATACTAAATCAGTTTCTTTAGAGTGAGACGAATTAATGCACATTAGCATTTAGCTTGTTCTACTAACAAGCCTATTATGTATATTCTACTAAACAATATATTTCTGCTGCCATCACCAAACCGAACTTTTATTTTGACGGCTTGCCATGAATACCTTTACAGTTCCGTGTGTACATGATATGACCATAGATTTACTCAAATGAAACAGTCAAATGCTCTTGAAGTAACCAGTTCTGGAGATGTTATTCATGTAGCCTACTGTATTTATGTCCTCATTTAGTGAGACGTTAATATAACAGGAAGAATTCATCTTTTTGCGGTTAAATATTGACAAATACTATTGAAAGCAGAAGTGTGCTCACTTGTGTGTGCGGTATGAACACGTTTATGTGTATGTGTGGTGGAACTGCGCCGAGCACAACTTAATGTAGAGACCGAAATGACATGCAGTCGTGTAAATTATATAAATAACATGAGGCTATTTTACAGACTTCTGGTCAAACACACTGGCTAGTGCTGCAGTCTTATCGGCTCACTGACTTCGATGAGATTAACCCCTTTAGGTATAGAAATTGGGTATCAACTCAGTTGTATCGAGGCAAATCGGTCGGTACCTAAAAAGTATAGACCTCGATACCCAGCCCTAATAATCATAATATAACAGCAAAAAAATGCAACTTTCAATTGGCAACATTTAGTTCTTAGTTCTCATGGAAATTAAGTATCAAAATATTAGATGTCTTAAAAAACTTAAATAAATAGTAAATGCACATTTCTTTTAGTAGAAGAAAGGCAAATGCACAAAGAAGTTTTATGGAGATTTTTCCATCTACAGCTTTTCACTTTTTTCGCTCTGAAAAGTAAGAATGCATACTATTGCTGAAAAACACAATCCCTATTTAGCAATCAGATCTCAGTATGCACAAAGACACTGGTCCCTAAACAAAACCATATCTGCATATTAAACTTTTTTTGTAGAAGTATATATATTAGGGATGTAACGGTATTGTAAATACGTCGTACCGCAATATAAAAATTTTTTTGATCATACCGTGGTCGCATGACTCGATAAAACGATAGGTCTTCTGAGCGAGGTTTGCTCAGGTGAATGGAGCGAACGGGAGGTAGCGGGAACTACAATTCCCATCAGCCCAAGGGTTCTCATCATTCTCTGCAGTCTGTTGTGGCTACAGATCAGTGTTGGCAACTTTGTCTCTATATTTAGTGACTATTCAGACCCCCTTGGCGACATTTTTCCCTAAAAGCGACTAACGACAAATCTAGAGACTTCTTGGACAAACTTCAGCGAGTCTCCGGTACTGCTGCCCGAGCCCGAGCCCTTGTTTTCTCAGCGCGCGCACACCTCTCTCTGCGTCTGTTCTGTTCAGTGAGAGGCTGAAAGGAGCAGGGCTTTCAGTTAAAATAGATATTATGTTGCTACTGACTCTATTTTACATGCAAATAGAGCCAAAATCACAGCATAGCCCTTGCCAATATCTTATGTGTAGTTGGTTTCATTATTATGAATTATAAATATAATTATAAACGATTATAAATAAGGATTTTAATCTAGTTTAACATCTTGTAAGGTAGAGCTAGTTTAGTAGGCCTTATAATGGCGTGCATTTCAGTCTCTATTTCATATTCATTCCATTTTTCTGACAACAGAAACCATTAAAAATATCAGTGAAAACAGTTATATTGAGATATGTTAGGGTGCATTGAATAACATTGTGACAACAGAGAAGCAAGATAATATGATACTGACGTAATGAATATGCAAATTGATATTTGATGTCTATCTAAAGCGGGTTTTAAATCGGATGTGTGGAAGGTTTAATAAGTTATTGTTATTAAAAATGATTGTTTCAAAGTTTACAGATAGATGGCTAATGTGTGTGTCATTGATATGTTCAGTGTTCATGTAAACTGTTTAATAAACACTTTTTTTTGAGCCTCTTAATTAGTTTTGTTTTTTATGTAAATGATTCAATAAATACCGTATTATTATTACCGTATCGTGAAATTTTGATACCGTTACATCCCTAATATATATATATATAAAACAGTATTGTACGAGAAGCTGCTAAAGACGTTCCACAAGTGGAATGCAAAAAACTTTTTTTTAATGTTTTTGTGTTTTTTAATGTTTTTTTTTTTTTTATGTAAATGTATTGGGCAATGTATTGCATCACCAAAAATTATTGAGATCATGTACACATATTGTGTGATAAGACAATATATTGGTTATTGCAACAGGCCTAGTCTTCAGCGCTTTTAAGGTACTCATGTGTATATATTAATAATACAATCTAATACAAATCTTTTAGAAAAAATATACAAAACCCCCCCGACTATTTTATATTTATTAAATAATTTAAATTAGTTGTTTGGTATTCTACTCTTGTATTCATCAACATCATTTGGAGTACTATGAGATTCAGACACAGTCTTTAGTACACAGTCTTGTACTTTTTTCTGATTCAGATTTTTTACATATAGTTTGTGGTAGTACTGTCACAATATCAGATTTTATCTGCCAAAAATAATTTATCTGGACATCTATAGAAAGTTTTAGATTTTTTTAATCGCATCCAAATAAAAGATTTGTACATAATAAATGTGTGTGCGCTGTGTATATTTATTATGTGTACTGTACATAAATACACATACATGCATGTGAATGGTTAAGAAAAGTACTTGTACTGAAATGCCTATGGAGAAAACAGACAAAGAAAAGTACTTCCGGAACCAAGGCTGCTGAAAAGTGTGTGGTCACTGTTGCGCTCTATTACAGTCTGTTGTATTAGACTTTTGAATGCTGAGTGTTTTTGTTGGAAGGGAAAAGCTATTACAAATCTATTATTCCAGATCTATTCACCCTTGGGGAAAGTGTTCTCATTACTTTGCTGATTGGCAAGGATGACAAGTAGCTACATATTTTCTTTTTTCTCTGCAATTTCTTCATCCATTTCCCTTTTCTGGCTGAACCTCTTGATGTTTCCGTGGCAACGTGCATCTCTGGCTTGAACCCCCTTTTAAATTATACAGGTGTTAACCAAGCAAGATTAGCAAAGGGAAAACTGTAATAATAAAACCTGTTTATTTTTTATTATTCATTATTTTTGTGTCGACTCAGGCAGTGGCTTCCCCCTGTGACCAGGCACAGATTGAAAACACTGAAAGTATCTGTGTCTCGCGCGTTTAATAAAAAGCTATCGCAAACTTTTGCCTGATCGCCTATTCAAACAATCTTTCTTTTCGAGTCCAGGAATGTTGTTGCCTGCTCTTATTTCCTCTCAGATTCAGTTTTGTAACGTTCTATTTTTTTGAGATCGCCGTAGAAGCGCTTTCAATACTTACTGCTCACATTGTGGACACCAAGCGTAATGACTCGTAATAGTTTTTCCCCCTGTGAAGTACAGTGGAAGTTAAATGAACTATCAACTTTTATTATTTATTATTCAATACTTAAAGTTTCGCCTCATTAGAAGCACAGCCCTCCTGGGTAGAGGAATTTTTCAAAATCCACTTTCAGCTGGTGTTGTCTTTTACCCCCCATCAGCTCTCAATGACTCTCGAGTAGCCATGGGCTTCAAAACCACCGCTTCTGCAGGAAATGAAATCACTTAGATTTGATATTTATTTATTTTTAGATGCTTTATCAAAGTTGTACCTCTCAAGGCCATTGCAGTCATTAGCCAGATTAGGCCAGAAGGTGACACACTGACAATGATGTCTCGCGGGTGTCCTGCACTGCCTGAGTGTAATTCAACTTTTTTTTCCTGTCTTGATTAATTCTGCGGTCGCCGTGTGGCTGGTTTTGAAACACACATTCTGACATTGGAGATATCCGCGGGAATGGGAGTATTCACGACAATCTGCATAAACGCTTATGTACTTATGTTCCTCCTAAGAAACGTACCATCGCACATCACCAAAGAATTCTTCGAGGCCATATTACTCTGACAGTGAATATTAGCACGCGTTGCAGATTGCCTCCCCGTCGCATTTTGGTTAACAGCACAACCGAGTCCACTTTTTCTGAAAATGAGTTTTTCCTCCCATGATGCCGTTTGCTCCTCTGGGGAGAGCGCAAGCTGCTGAGAAGGGGGAATTTAATATGCGTGTAACATGTTCGGAAGCTTGTGCCTACATTTAACCGATCATTGTGGTCATATTTCAAGCGTGTGCCCTTTGCATCGGTGGCTCTTGGGGTCTCTGTGGGGACCTTTGTAAATTTTCTTCAATTAATTCCATGTGAAGGGATCTAATGTTATGTAGACTTAATGGGAATTAAGAGATGACTTCTTGCTTTACAGGTGCGTAAGCTAATTCACCAAGCTCTCTGGTGGAAACCGACCTTCAAACTGTCTCTGCTCAGGGTTTTTTTTTTTTTTTTTTTTCAGTCCAGCAGCGATCATCAGTCTGAGGTCTCTGAGATGTTCTGGCTCCCCGGTGAGCTGCTTCTTACTGTCAGCCTTTCCAGGATGTTAGTTCAAAGTTAAAGACTGACCCATGTCAGATGTAGACACACACACATGCAGGCACTGATCTCCCAGGCTGGGCTGGCTAATTACGGAGCGTTTTACTCAGGGTGTGTTAATGATCGGGGTCCAACAGAGCGGAGGTCCGACTCCTCTGTTCCCTCCGGCGCTCAAGCTGCCTTCCTGTGATCAAACTGCCTTTAGTTATTGTCCAACAAAGGGAGGTTTCTTTTAATACACTGTTACAGATTAGTTAGGTAATTGCAGCCCTAATCGATAAAGCAACCGAGTGGAAAATTAAAGGTGTGTGTTTTGGTAGAGCTACATGGTTTCAGCGCCTGCAGGCAGTGCAGAGAGGTGACAGTGATAAATAGGGTATTTAATAACAGCTGCTCTAACACTGCTTCCTCTGCATGTCCTCGTGCGCGCCCCGGCGTATTCGCACGCGGCGGAGGGACGTCGCTGTACCGCCGGCCCCTCGGTTAGGCTTGCTTTTGACCTTTGTCTTGTTCTGCCTTTGTCTCTCTTTCTCTGTCTTTCTTTCAAACACTGACGTTCTCCCCTCCTCTCTTGTCCATCTGGATCTGTGGTTTTTAATGGCTTTATTGTGTGTGATGGGGGCTCTGTGTTTGGACACAAAGGTCTCGTGCTGGACTGAGAGAAGAGGACGAACGACCAGATGGTTCTGTTAAATGAAACATCAGTTGAATGTTCTTTTGGCAGGGGACAAAAATCTCTGCGCGGGTTCGAAAGCGAGAGTGGAGTTCTTTTGAAATACAATCAGCAAAAGTCATAGATAAAATATCAACTGCAAGATCACGTCAAATACACGTATGAGACAAGTTTTAAAGTGAGTTTAGCAAAGGTGACTATATATCAACTGCAAGATCAATTTTTAATTAATTTGTAATAATTATTATTTAATTATAATAGAAATAATCATTCTAAATATTAACTAGCAAATTATAAAATATGTAATTACTTTACTGTATATATAAAGACAGCCAGCCATATTTACATTTATGTATCTATATAATTCATCTTATATATAAATACATGTGATGTATCAACATTACATATTTTTCGTAAATATATACATGCATGTGTTTGTATTTATATATAGATAATAAATGAAACAGAACACACAAATTGTTTAAATTAAATATATTAAATTAAATGTATTTATATAAAATATAAATTATATGAATATAAATATATGTAAAAATGCATGTAAACATTTTTGAATGTTTGTGTGTATTTATATATAAATAATTCACAAAAACAATATATTATGTAAATAGAAGTACTAGTACAACACACACACAATATTTCACCTATTTCAAATATTTTAAAATTTCACTGTGTCTTACAAAACAAGTCTTTACAATATCTTTATTAATGGCATAATTAGAGAAATTAAATAATTTTTGGATGAATTAAAGATAAAAAATAATTACACAAAAAGCTTGCCATGACATTAATAATGTCACATAATATAAGGTTTATAAATGCCAGACCCCATTCCAGGCTATTATGCAGTGTAATTAATTAATAGGCAGCCATTACTGGCAGATTGCTTTGACGTCAGGCAGAGATGAGAAAACTCGGTGATTGTTCTGTGTCTGGCAGCCATTACAACGGATGAATTGATACAGAGGGTGACTGGTGTTTCAAAAAGATTACCTGAGCAGGGTGCCGATTCATTTAGCATCTTTTTTCCCCCCTCCCAAAGTGCAAGTGACTGTCTCTGAGAGACAGAAAATGTGTTTTTTGACATCAGATTTAGTTTTTATGTACTCCATGGGAGTTTTTTCTGAATCACCTTCATTGAGCGTGATATTGATTCTGTTTGTAATATACTGGGAAAAATGAACCTGGCTGTTTTTAAGAGTTTTTTTATCCACTTTATTCTCTACAGTATTGCAACACAGTGATGGAGCAACGCATCAATGGACTGTTACCTGAGCCTTTACAGATATTTCCACGAGGTGTGTATTGTGTGTGCTGGTCCAAATTACAGTTCAACACTGCAACAGTAAATGTGCCCAAGGCCCACCTAGAGCCTAGATCACAGTTTAAATCCCCATACTCAGCATTGCCCTGCTCACATGTGTTTGGATATGAGCATTTTCTTATAGCAGAATGCCCCTTTATTTTATCCTCAACCTTCTGTGAAAGGAATAAAAATCAGGTTTGTATTAGTGAAGCAATTTGTTTCTGAATACAAACGCATTCAAACATGCAATGATAGTTAAAGGCTCCCTAAGCTGTGTCTCAGAATGTTTATTTTACAGTGATGCAGAATCATTTTAAAAATGTAATATATTCTGCTCATGTTCTTTTTTTTCTGTGGCCTCACGTGATCTACAATCTAGTAAATTTTCTTTTCAGCCGGTAAGACCCCAGGGATCCGCAACATACACGGCCTGAAGGTATGTGTCTCAATGATTGTTTCAGCAGAGTTGGGCACGAATTGGTTATGCTGTGTACCACTTATTGAAATGTCAATTGAAGTCAAGACTCTCTGTCTATCTGTGTTTTCTACGCCCTCAGTGCATTTCATTTGTATTTTTTTTTAACTGCTAAAATAAGAGTTATTTGTTTCTGTGTTACTCATTTAGATAACCGATAGATAATTTTTTAATGAAGGCCACAGTATTTCATGCATCTTATGCGCTTTTTATGCTTTTGTGCATCACCACAGAACTATTATGAACTATTATTGCAGTTTAATTTGGCAGTTTTGTATTTTATTAGAGATTGCAATGTATTTTACACTTGATGGCAATGAATTATTAGCGTTATTACGCCAGTCTTTAGTGTCACATGATCCTTCAGAAATCATTCATTACACTGAATGTGGGGATCAGGAAACATTTACTAATATTGAAAACATTTATGCCGCTTAATAATTTTGTGGTTTTAATACATTTTTGTCAGGATTCTTTGATTAAAAGAACGATCTTCAGTTAAAGGGTTAGTTCACCCAACAATGAAAAAATCTGTCATTACTTACTTACTTTTATGTTGTTCCAAACCAATAAGACCTCCGTTCATCTTCGGAACACAAATTAATAGTGAATAGTAATATTTGCAAGATTGTAAATGTCTTTACTGTTACTTTAAAATAATGAATGCATCCTTGCTGAATAAAAATATTAATTTGCTTTAATAACAACCTTACTAACCCCGGACTTAGAGTTTATTTAAATAGTATGATTTGGACCTTTTTCTTTGCAATGGTTTTTGTTTAATTTTGGATTAATTGGCTTGAAGAGAATAAAAAACCCTGATAAACTGATCTAAATGAGGTCTTCATAGACACTAATTAAGAAGAGAATCACTGCTTTACTGCACTACACTATACGACCTACAGACCTCAATTAATCTACTTATTTATATAGAGACTCTTTGAGATTTTTCCTTCATTCTCCCACTGTGATCTGTTAGCATGGCTCTGACAATAAGCAGCTTCATGAATCCTCTTTAATGACAAATAAAGGACGTGATGTTGATTTTTTATTTTTTTTAAATTCAAGGATGTTCCCCAGAGTTATATTTAATTTTGCCTGATAGATGAAGTGACCCCTTTCCTCAAGCCTCTCTCTTTATTTCTCTCTGTCTCCCTCACAAAAGCCAATTAACCTTGCGGCCAAACCAGGCAGTTTGCTGTTGAATCACAGGTTAATTAGCACAGGGCGCTGATTGTCTTTGTTTGCCCGCAGGTGAACACGCGGCCCGAATCCTCGAGTGGCAGGGGCTCCTCTGCGGCTGATTCCAGGTCCAATGATAGGTGAGTGATCCCAGATCATGTCTGCCCTCACTGAGCCAAAAATATTATTACCAAGATTTATTTTGTTTATAAATATGGATATATTTACAGTAAAGTGTGTGCATTAATGATATATTAGAAATGCTTTTACAAAATCAATAGTTGAATGCTATTAAACATACACTGTAATACAATTCTATATGAATCCCTCAAGTTTTCCGTACTGCTTTGTCAACACTTATTAAATATATCACTAAGCAATAGCGTTGTTTTTGTTTTTTACATTTTTAATAAGAAAAAGCATCAAAGCAGAATATTAGAATAGTGTCACATGATCCATTTGAGACAAAGACCAGAATAATGGCTGCTAAGAAAAATCAGCTCTGCCCTCACAGAAATCAATACCATTTATATTGAAATAAATGTTATATTCAAAAAGTTATTTTTAATTGTAATAATTAACAGTACTACTATTTGTAAAATATTTTCCATACATGTATCAGTAAGATGTAGAGTTTTTGAGCCTAAGAGGCTGCTTTTAAAGTATCATCAAAAAATCTGTCCCGCTTTATATTAAGTGTCCCTAATACCTGTGTACTTCCATAGTAACTAGATGTGTATCTAGTATGTAACCACATTGCTTTATATTTCTGTAACTACACACATGTAACAACCCTCAGAATGGGGTGTATAAGTACAAATGTGTAACAGGACATTGGTAACAACACTTTTTTCACTTCACCAAGTAGTCATGTAACGGGAATTACATTTTGTAACAGCAGTATGTATAAGAGTAACTGGAACAGGGGGGTAGGTTTAGGGATATGTAAAGTGGGTGGAGTTGGTGCACCTCTGTAATACCAGTGTATATACATGGTAACTCCTCAGGAACTGCCCACTTAATCTAAACAGGGTAACATTCTGGACACCAAACATAATTTATATGTAAAGCCTAATTTGCTGCCGCTGTTGTGTGACATCAGACTAATTGCACGCTAAATCCATAGCAATTGTCTATTTAATATAAAGTGTAACACTTTATTTACCAAAAAGTGCTGTTAGCCCTGCTACACATTTGTACTTTCATTACCAAAAAGTGTTGTTACCAATGTCCTGTTGCACATTTGTACTTACACATACCATTCTGAGGGTTGTTACATGTGTGTAGTTACAGCAATATTACAGCTGTAGATACTATGTACCGGTGTGTACTTGCACTGTGGTTACATACTACATACACATCTAGTTACTATGGAGGTACAAAGGTACTAGAAAAAAAACGAATTGCTTGTTGTTTTCCCCACCTGTTAGTCACTTTGGATAAGAGCATGTCTTTGGTGTCTTTTGGAAATCAGTCGTGGTATAAGTGGAAAATGTATTAAAATTAATTAAAGTAAAAAATAATTATTAATCACTCGAGCCTTGTTGTCAATGGCTTTACAAATAATTCTGAAGCTGAATTAAAAGTGATATTGATTTATTTCGTTATAAGAGTCTTAATAATGTCATTCTCTTGAAAAGAGAAAGATAAACACTAACAGTAGTTTTCAGTCTCAATGCCCTGAACATACAGCAAAAAAAAAGTTCAGTATTAGTTGGATTCTGTCTTAGAGAATGAAACCTGGCACAGAACAAAGACTAGCATTTTGAAGGCCAGTCTGCGTTATTCAGCAGTGATGCGGGGAAATGAAGTGCAGCAGGTCATACTAGACAAATTATTCTCATCTTGCATTTCTAATGTGAAGTAACTGCTCTAAACAATTTACTCACAACTTTTTGCAAAGCATTATTGAGTCAACTTTATAAAATATCATACCTTGTTTTTTCACTTTAGCAGTTTAAAGAAATCTTCAGCTGAGCTCAAGAAGATTTTGACGAATGGACAGGTATAGAACCCTCCCTTCACAGCACAAACACATACACTGCACTGTATTCTTACTTGTTTGTGATGCTGTTACCACTCAACCAGTGATGCTTAATATCACTTATCCCAGTTCATTTGTCACCTTAACCCATGTGCAAAAGTGCAGAAGCTTCTATTGATTGCTCCTAAATGGCTGCTTTCTGACCCTTTCTCTGTGGCGTGGTTAAGATCTTTATCTTGAGTGATCAGAGCTTTATCTGTGTGTCCTTCTGCTCACCCCTCCCCATTTTCCTGTCGCGTTTTCTTCTCCTTCCACAGGCCCCCAGCAGGCCAGTCTGTCAACAAAAGTGTGTCAGATAGACAATTAAGACAGTCACATCCCCTGTGACACCTGTAACACACACAGTTAATGGAGCACTAGTATCCTCCCTCACACACACACACACTTCAGCCTAATCGGGTGTCCTTTTATAAATAATAGTATTGTTATAGTTTTAATAAAATGTTTATAATTTATTTATTTAGGTATAAAAAAAATGTATCTAAAATTTGGTAGCTTTAATATAATTTAAAAAGACTCTATTCAAAAGAAAACAGACTTGTTCTCAACTCTATTCAAGTGCGAGTTCATTTGTTACTTTGATGTACAGTATAAGTTTAAACCTGGATCTGAAAATAGTCCTCCATGGCTGGAACTAGCAAGTGCATTTACAGGTCAGGTCAGGACAGAAGATTACCAGAGTTATCCTCACAGTGTTTTTCTGCTTCCTCAGCCTCAGAGATACTCTGGCCCTATGGAATCTGCTGTATTCAAATCAAGAGTTGGAGGGCATTCGGATGCACATAAAACTGACTGAATGTGAAAATGTAGCAGTCCTTCTTGCCTCTTGGTGTCAAAATGGTCTGAATTACCATTTTGACAGCTTTTATCAACTTTGAGGAAAGACAGCAGGCAAACAAATTGTCTTTAAAATTACCATCACTCTCTTTGCTGCTGTTGTCCTTTTAAAAATCAGACATTTATAAATTGTGACCCTGGACCACAAAACCAGTCATACGGGTCATTTTTTTGAAATTGAGATTTATATATCGCCTGAACACTGAATGAATAAATAAGCTTTCCACTGATTTTTGGTTTGTTAGCGTAAACAATTTTGACTGTATTGGAAAATCAGAAATCTGAGGGTGAAAAGAAATCTAAATATTACCTTTATATTTGTCCAAATTAAGTCCTTAGCTGCTTCTTACTAATGACAAATTTACTAATTAATTACTGTTTTTAATTAGAACATTAAATAAACACGAATGAACATCAGAATGTATTTTATTTCAACAACGTAGAAATACATCAATAAACAACATTTCTTTCTGTTTAGATAAATGAACATGACCTTCAGTACCAGGAGCAGCTTGGCCATGGAAATGGAGGAACAGTTTACAAGTGAGTGTTGCTCTTGTGGTTTTTACCTTGAAATTTAATTAGACTGATTGTGGTCAGCCTCTTCAAAGGCATCCTTTACACTTTAGTGCAATCTATAGGTTTTAACCAGAGGCAGCAAATTGAATCATGAGAATATAACTGAAAAGGAGAAAGTGTTTTGTTGCCTGCACTCATGTTCTGATTAATTTTACATTGGCCTCACGTGTGCTCATCCTTCAGTAACCTCCCAATATTATGATTCATTAAATGTCTTGAGACTTGCCAGTTAAAGATGACACTGATTATTGCTCGTGAAGTTGAAGGGACTCTTTTTGATCCTTGTAAAGCTTCTTTCTGTGCCAAAGCTATGTACCACAGCCTGTACAGGACAGGGCAAGGTCATCGTCTTGCACTCACAATTCATTTCATTAATTTCTTGAACCTAGTGACTGTAGACAAGGCTCTGTGCGCTTTTGTGGATCACACAGACTTTCATCACATGCTTTTCTTACTGGAGGAGCACCTCTGGGTTGTTGGAAATTGTTCAACCATTTTAAAAAAGCCAATACTGCAACCCAGACAAGAATGCAGTCTGGCGAGCTCAGCACTAAATGTGTTTGCCTAGAATTATTTTCCCCCTCAAACAAAAGAAACTGCTGAATTTTGCATTCATCTCCTAATTTAAGCCCTTTTCCTTGTGTTTTTTTTCTATTTAAAGTGTTACAGTCGTTCTGAACATAAGCAGTCCGTATGGAACAGGCATTAAAACCCAATGCAAAATTCTTGTCTTTATTTTGTTTACTACATATTCATGATCTTTAAAGAAGGGTAACGTTTACTGGTATTGTGTGTCCTGCTCAGACTGACAGCTGCAGTGCAGTACATGTAGCAGCAGGTGAAATGTAATATAATCTCTGATGTTGCTTGTAGGGAAATTTAGGCCAGTCTCCCATCCATCTCCACAGCTGTCCTCGATCACCTCTACTGTGCTCGCTCACATACACGCACTCTCCTTTATGCAAAACACACACCTTTGTGACCATCAGACTGCATACAGGGTGGCGCCAAGGGTATTCACTTAAATTGCTTTTCTTAGGAATAAATACTTTTTTTTTTTCTGTAAGGCTTTCACCTAACCTGCACCCCTTGGTGTTGTGTTACTGTGTTTATAAGCATGTTTCTTGCTCGCATATCTGAGAAAAAAATAAAGTAAACAAAAACATTCTTAAATTCATACACTAGAATTCTGAACAATTGTAGGCAAAGACACAAGAATATACCAAATTACTGATTTACACAAATGTCATTTTCTAAACTCCTCTTGAATTGGTTTTATTCTCTCCAATAATCCCCTGCTGAAAATGCCTTGAATGCACATTTGAATTTAACCCTTGCTCAAGGCTTACAATATTGTGTGTGTGTTTGTGTGTATATATATATATATATATATATATATATATATTAGTGCTGTCAAACGATTAATCACCATTAATCGCATTTACAATAAAAGTTTTTCTTTACATAATATAATTGTACGTACTGTGCATGTTTAAGTATATATAAATACAAACACATGCATGTATATTTAAAGAAAATATGTTATGTTTATATATTAAATATAATATCAAATATAAGAAAATAAATATATAAATTTACTAGGGCTGGGACTCGATTAAAAAAATTAATCTAATTAATTACAGGCTTTGTAATTAATTAATCGAAATTAATCG
>JAUMHR010000052.1:11763653-11775074 GCA_032361145.1 Enteromius fasciolatus | reverse complement strand
CGGACGCCCAGCACCTAATTTCCAGTTCAATTTTAAACACGTTGGATTGTGTAAGGACTTATAGTGTGTGTGTGTGCGCATCTGGATCCGGCGATCTGTCCACGGAGCTCATGCGTCACTGATTATAATGGGTTCTACTGTACTTTGTGACTTTGCAGCATACAGCTCTTGTCTGGTTTTGATTCGGTGTTAATTCTATTTCTGTGGCATTAGGAACAACTCAAATTCCTCTAGCGGCTGGGCTGACTAGGTTGTGTGTTGGTTCACACTGTCACAGAAGTTAGCACTCAGAGCCTTTAAAAGCTGTCGGCACAGCAGGACCACGGACAGCGCCGTCCACAGAGATCTGACTGCTAATGCGGAGAGCATGAGTGTGATACCTGTGCTTCAGTGTGTGCTCACTCACTGTCCAGTTAAACTCCATCACCAGAGTGATAGACAGACAGACTCCACTGAGCATTTAACTCATCACTCTGAGAACAAATTAAAAAAAAATATCCAGACATTTGGATATTTGCCCTGTAATTAAAATACATAATGTTTCAAATTTCTGAAGGTCATATGACACTGAAGACTTTGGTATTGTAGGAGTAAATTGCATTTTTAAATAGTTTTTTATTCTTTCATTTAAATTGTAAACTGATTAATCAAATGCAGCCTCTGAGCCATAAAAGACATCATTTTGATTCATTGTGTGTGTTTTAAAATATTTTAGGGTCTTAAGATCAGCCAACAGGATATAAGTTAGTTTTAGTTAGACACGGTGCAGTGATTGACATCTTTCTCTCTCATTGTCACTCAACCTTTTAGCACCTTTAGTCCCCTCTTGGCCTCTGCCATCCCCCCCTTTCCCTGTGGGCTATCCTGGGGGCTCAGCTGCAGCAGATATGAGCCTCAGCCAGGAACAAAAAGCTGAAAGAGTCCCACTAACTCGCCGAATCTATCACAGTGCTCCTGTAGCCACCCCCACATTTCCTGATTGTGTGGGCTGATGAGCTAAGGAGCGATTGCTTATGTTCATGTGTTTTAAGACCCATGGGAGCGGCCCTTAAAAAGACACACAGTCTCTCTGAATGCCAGCGGCCCGTGCCGTGGGGATTCGGATGAGAACAGGCTTTGAAAGCCCTCTGACACCGCTCTGATGACTTGTTTACACATTAGCACGCTGAGGAGCTTCTTGAACTCCCCCGAGGGTAATCCTACCTTTTAGCTCTCTGACACCGTGTCTGTCTGCCATCCCTCTCTCTCTCGCCCACACCCCTGATGATGGGGGTCTTCAAAGCTGCCGGACTCTCTTTGCCACAAAGACTTGATCAAATGTTAGAGTCAGATCGTCAGACTAAATCAGTCAGTTACATTTTCAGTTATCAGAGTTTGATAAAAGTCATCATATATGTGCTTGTCTTTATAAAGAAATATTAGAAAAGTATTAACCGTTTCTCTTCCGATTCCTCTTAATGATCCCATTTTACATTAGTCTAATTCAGTGACATTTTGTTAATGGAAGAAATCTGCTGACAAAATCGATAATATTTACACTATCATTTAAACATTTGTTAGGTAAGACTTTTTCATGTTTTTGAAAGTAAGATGTTATGGCCACCTCGCGCGACTGCATGTATCTAATCAAAAATACAGTAAAACTGAAATATTATGATATTACATTTTAATAACTCTTTTCAATTTTAAAGTCCCCCCCTATTATGGGTAATGAAAGGTTTATATTGTGGTATTAGGGGAGTCCCTAACAACATGTAGACATGCACAAAACCAGTCTTAAGTCGCTGGGGTATGTTTGTAGTAATAGCCAAAAATACATAGTATGGGTCAAAATAATTGAGTTTTCTTTTTTGCCAAAACCTAAACCTAAAAAATCAGTTTCTTTTGGGTTTTATTCTTAACCAATACAAAACAATGCATGTTCGTTTAATTTTTTGTAAACTGCCATCTTTGAAAAATTGAGGATAGAAGCAACTTGATGCTCACTGAATCCTTGTGCCAATAAAACTAGGATTGAGGCCTTTTTCTGGATTTAAAACCTTTCTTTTCACTGTTTTTGGCTTGTTTAGTGTTTATTTTTACATTTCTAATAACTTTTGAAAGACTTCTAGCATTTTTTTACCATCCAGCTGCTCACACTGCAGGAGGATAGTGTTGATTACAGCAGTGCTTTTTATACATTTCCTGTTAAATACAGTTGGATTCAGGTGCTCACCAAATAAATACCTCAATAAACAGAATGAAGTATGTTTGTGTAGAAATTTAACAAGCTTAGAGAGCTTGTCATACTCAAATAGATACTGATTTAGGAGTAAATTGCAGTGGCCTCTTTATTTTTTTACAGAGCTGTATATTAAAACTTTGTTTTTGATTAGTAATATGCATTGATAAGATCTTCATTTGGACAACTTTAAAGGTGATTTTCTCAGCATTTAGATTTTTCTGTACCCTCAGATTCCAGATTTTCATATAGTTGTATGTCAGTCAAATATTCTATCCATCCAAATCATACATCAATGGAAATTTATTCAGCTTTCAGATCATGCATAGATCTTAATTTCTGAAAATTAACTTACGACTGGTTTTGTTGTCCAGGGTCACAGCTTCTGATCAATGCTTAAAAACAGTTGTGCTGCCTAAAGTTTTTGTGAAAATCGTGATACATTTTGTTTTTGTTTTTCTTTCAGAGTCATAGTATATAATTTTTAATTGAAGCAGGCTTACCCTGCAGCTTTTTAATCCAGATAGATGGTCTGTCCCATGATGACTGCTGAATTAAAAGATCAGCATTTATGAAATCTTAACATTGTCCAAGAGCTCATATATATCGTCCTGTATCCAGTGGGAGCAGGTCGTTAGTATGCAAATCTGAAAAGACCTAGTTATTACTCCGACTTCTTCACCTTCCTTAGTCTGTTTCTCTCTCTCGTGTTTTCTCTCGGCTTCAATATTGGCCTTGTGCATACACGCACACACGCGCGCACACACAATTACACGCATTACGCGGAGCTGTCGCTGTTCGCCAACACATTCTAATGAGGTGATGACCAACCACTTGTTATAATTGCTTTGGACTCCTTTTAATTTTCAAGCTTATTAATCATATGTAGAGTTATTTAAAATTGCATAAATTAATCTTAGATTAAAAGGCCTTTAACAGACTCAAAACAATTAAAGAGAGAGGTGAGATTTCCCCTGGGTTTGGCAGTTTTATTTTAATAGAGAATTCAGGTGATTATCACACTTTGATATGGGGCTGTGATTAATGTAGCCACACTTTTAAATGAGATTTTCACATTTATTTATTTTTTTGTTCATGTGTTGGAGAGGTAAAGCCAGGAGACTATAATGACTGAACTAACAGAGTATTTATACAGCCTCTCCACTCTGCAAGTGTGCTAAGTTAGCAGCAGGTGGGTTAATTAATGGAGGTCCTGTTTCTGGCATGCTCCAGCACACACACACACACACACACCCAACAGAGGGACACACAGGTGGTGTGGTTTGTGTGTTTGTGATCCGTTTCAGCTCAGCCAAACAAGCAGGTGACCATCTAAGCTCTGATTTATTTCAGGTCGACAGAGACTCATTCTAAGGTATGCGTGTTTGCGTTAGTTAGCACACCTGCACATTAATATGTATCACAATTTGACGTAATCAGCTTTGTTTGGAAGCCGTACGCCTCAAAAATATCTTTGTGTTCTGAAAATGAACGAAGGTGGGTTTGAAAGGACACGAGGGCGAGTAATTAATGACAGAATTACAATTTTTGGGTGAACTAATCCTTTAAAATGCAATTATGTGAAATCATGCAAAACTTAAATGTTGTGCATTTAGGGCACACTGTAAAAAATAAAAAAATAAAAAGTTTAGAAAACGTAAAAGTTTAAGGCAACCAGCTTCAGCAGATTTTGGAGTTTGGAGTGGAAAACTCACAAATCTGTTGAAGCTGGAGCTTTTTTTTTTAGTGCACACAACTTGAAAATGATAGAACCTCTGCTGTGATGCATGTATTTGACATCATTGAACAAATGTAATAAGTGAAAGTATGTTTTAAGAGACAGACTCGATAGTTGAAGAATTATGAGATGAACTCTCTCCTCTGTCTGTGGCTGGGGTCAGAGCATCACCTGAGCAGACAGCCTCAACATGCAGGAGCAGAGCCTCTATGACTGCAGCAGGTCCGCTTGAGAAGCTGGCAGTGAGGCCGTGTGATTGATGAGATGGGTGGCTGGTAGAGTCGCCCCTCAGGACTGCCCTCTCCAGCACTCCAGCACTGAGAGTGATTAACCTCACTGTGGCACAGGCAGAGCTCACCATTAAGAGGACAGAACGATTGATGGTAGAGCGTTGTCCTCGTTGAGAGAGAAAGAAGGAAAGAGCGAGAGAGGATGCTGTAGTGGTGAAAGGGTATGAGAAGATCATCAAAGGTGTTCAGTCTGCGTCAAATGAACATCAGATTAAGAAACGGTTGTTTGTTTACTGATGAGAAGTCCGATTTTCAGCTTGCATTTCTTAACAATTTAGCTTCCTAATGAATTTGTATTTGGATCACTGACTTTCAGTTTTAAGTAGAACTATTTAATGCCACATACTTGAGAAAATCGACGCTCATTCATGCCTGTTGAAAATAGAAAAGATCAGTTGGCATCACCTTGACATGAACATAACTGAAAGCTGTAAACTGTATCTGTCTTAATTTTTCTGGCACTCCACAGTAAGATTAATCATTTCAGAAAGATTTGCCTACTCTATAATTTTGGCGTCTTTAAACAAGAACATAATTCATGTTAAGTCTCCGTTACTAGTTTATATTGCGGTTCTATATCAGTGAAGAATCATTCGCCTGATTCAATGTTTTTTTTCCCCCTCCTTTCAGGACCACCCCTTTATCGTGCAATATAATGATGGCAACACAGAGGTTGTGTCCATGTGGGTGTGCCGCTGTCTAGAGGAGCGCAAAAGCCATCAAGCACAGAGACTCATGTGAACAGCAGCAGCACCAGATGGAATTCTGGGATAATATGGTGTCCACATTTCCACACTTTACTTTTCCACTGAACCTAGAGAAGCAGCGGCTGATCTCGCACCTCCTTCCAACCTTGAGTTAAATGGTGCACGGTGAGAGAACTGCTACCAGTCTAATGCTAGCATCCTGCAAATGAGGATTTTAACCGTGTATGTTGGTTTGCATCAATGCAGATCTTTCACTTTGTTCTTCTGCAGTGGGTTTCCTTTCACTTTCTGTGCAGATTTCAAAGCAAGTGTTTTGGTTGAAGATCCTTGCGGGGGGCTGTTGCTTGCTCGACTCCCACAGTTCCTGTGGGTTTGGGATTTGAGAGAAAATACGGTGTCTGTCTGTACTTAAAGCAACAATCTGGTTTTGCCAAAACATTGCGGGCATGTCATAAATCATCTGGGTTTTTAAATGTATATGTTTGTGTTGAGCATTGCTCCCTGCTGCAGCGCAAGTCATGCTGCTGTTGTTTTAAAAGCCACTTTTTGTTGAGTTTCACAAATGACCTGCCAGTTGTGGCAATACACAATTAAAGATGGAAAGAACGTGATGCCTTGTTATGGTGGAAGGCTCGTGTAGATGAGCTTCTAGCAGCTGCCGACTGTAATGTTACATGAGAAGTCAGTGGGTTTGGTTCTTGCCCTCATCCAGCATAAACCCAGCTGTGAACTTTATTCAAGGGGTTCATGGGAATTGGTGCCTTTGATTTAGGCATTACCTTAATCTCTTTTTTTTTTTTAGGTCATTTTATACACTTTTAGCTCTATGTACGCTACTGTCTAAACGTTTGTAATCGGTAAGTCACACAATATTACTGAGGATTTCTGTTGCAAATAAATGTTGTTCCTTTAAACTTCTTGTAAAAAGTACCATGTTTCCCTCAAAGAAGCAGCACTACTGTTTTCGACCCTGATAATAGGAAGAAATGTTTCTTCAGCATCAAGTCAGAATGATTTCTGAAGAATCATGTGACACTGAAGACTGGAGTAATGACTGCTAGAAATTCAGTTCTGCCACTGCAGGAATAACTTACTTTTTAAAGCATTAAAATAGAAAACAGTTATTTTAAATAGTACTAATATTTCACAGCATTACTTTTTTTACTGTGATCAAATAAATGATGTCTCTGTGCGCATAAGAGACGCTTTCAAAAATATTCAATATTTTTACCGACCACAAACTTTTAAGCGGTAGTGTATATTTTAAAGAGATACTCCACCCCAAAATGAAAATGTTGTCATTAATCACTTACCCCCATGTCATTCCAAAGGCATTAAATCTTTTTGTCTTCAGAACAAAATGTAATTTTTGATGAAAACCGGGAGGCAATGTCCCATTGACTGTCAAACAATTCGCAGTGTCAAAGTCCAGCAAATTATGAAAAACATCGTCAGAATAGTCCATCCGCCATCAGTGGTTCAACCTGAATTTTATGAAGCTGCAGGAACATATTATGTACTTGAAAGTAAAATAAAAATAACTAATTATTCAATAATTAATCTCGTCTGTCGTTATTTTTATTTCCTTTGCATAAAAAAAGGACATTCACAGTAAACAACTGACGGCAGATGGAGTATTCAGATGATGATTTTCATACTTTTCTGGAACTTGACAGTGTGATTTACTTAGCAGTCAATGGGACAGAATTAAAGTTTCCCGGTTTTCATCTAAAATATCTTAATATTTGTGTCAAACAAAGCTTTTACAGGTTTGGAATGACATGGGGGTAAGTGATAAATGACACAGTTTTCATTTCATTTTGGGATGGACTACAGCAAATCTTTAACGAAAGAAAATCTCTAAAATGAACTTCAGATGAAAGCCTGTGTATTCTTAGATCACATTAGCAGATGCAGATAAGCACAGCAGGTGCAACAATGACAATAGTGACTCATAGCACTCTTTTAAACCTGCATTTCTGTTTCTCTTCAACTAGAAACTACTAAAATAGTAAACAACGTTCCTTGACAACGTATGTCACTGATTTAACTTACAGTTTAGCTTGCCTTCAATTCAGCAAATCAGCAACCTCCTTACTTTCAGGCCATCTCTTTTTTATATTTATGTGCCATTTTAATGTTTTGTCAGTATTACGTTTTAGAATGCCATGTGTTTTATCTAGATACTGTGGTTTATCCCTGCCTGTGTCTTGAAAAAATATCTGAAAATGATTACACCAGTGGAGATGACTGCCATCACACAGTGGAAAGAAGAGCATTCTATGTAATGGAGAATGTGTTTAGTTCAGAAAATGTAGTTGTCACATACCAAAGCCAAATACATTAATACAATGCTGTTGTTTTTTAAGCTGTATAAGTTATATTATTTGTTGCACCTATTTCTTAATATGTACAACTGTCTTAAATTCATTTCTCAGATGTTAATGATTGGTCAAAACTAAATCTGTGAGGAACAAAAACAATCCTGTGACTACCTAATTGGACTGAGGTGAGGTTAGCACATAAAGGTGATTCTTCTCAATAAAATCTTATAGATCTCATTGCTTCATTTGTCTGCGTTTCATGGTTCCATGCTTTTCAGGACAGTTCGAACTAGATTTACATGATTTATGCTGGTCTCTGGACCATTTGCAGGATCATTCAGGTCCCAAGCAAAAACATGCAGTTATATTCTCTAAATAAAATTCACCAGTACAAGACTGTATGGAATCGACCATGTCATCTTTGTGTAAATGTATTTACATGTGGCTGTCTGTATTCTAAGACCTCCTTAAGTTATTTATAAGATAAATAATTTAACGTATGGTGTTATAAACCTACTTCCATCTTTAAAGATGGTATTTATTTAAAGATACTCCTCTGGATTAAGTTTAGGCTTGTCCCTCAGATGATTAGCATTACATAGTTTACACTTTGTGTGTTTGAAAGGATGGTATTTGATTACACATAATTCATTAGTGGTCATGGGATGCAGTTTTGGTCCAGTGTTTTCCGAGTGTTGGGGTGCGTACAGGATGACTACAATGGGGAAGACAGGAATCTGATACGGAGGTCGGAGTCACTCTCCTCTCCACATGAGTGCATATTGAACCGGATCACTGTTAGTGTTCACTTACACAGTCCAACCTTAATGTTTACAATAACACTGTGCATCGGATGTAACATTATGGTGATCAATACAAAAAGCATAATGAATGTCCACACACAGATGCACATAACATATATATATATGTGTGTGTGTGTGTGGATCTTTAGTTGATAAATAGTTCTTTTTGCAAGTATTGCAAGTAATTTTGCCCCACGTTTGCATTTTAGGGTCAAACATCAGTCCAATCCAACTGGTTTGCAGGAGAAAGGTCTCATTAGAGCATGGGTCTATGGGCCCCAGCAGCTAAAGGCCCTCGGTATTCCTCCTCCTCCGGCTGTTGGGGCCCATATACCGCTGCTCTAATGCGACCTTTCTCCTGCAGTCCAGTTTGATTAGCGCAGGGGCCGGACGAGCACTGAAAGACCTGTTCACAGCCATTAGCGAGATTCCTTTATCAATGTCTAGTAATTAAAATGTCACCACTTAATTTTCAGGCCATGGTGAACCTCTTGTAGCAATCTTTTCCTAATAAAAACAGTAATCGAAACGCTATTTTCACTCGAAACAAAAAGGTTGCGGCAGGCGACTCGGGGGTGTCAAGGCGACAGAGATCAATATGAGAGAAGCTGATTGATCTCGCGCTAAAGTGAAATTTATTGGGGTCGCGCTTTTATAGTGCGCGGATATAACGGTGACTGTAGAACACTGCTTTTCAGCTGATGCGTTTATTAAACCTCTCTTGCTGAATTAGTCTGCCTTTGATTTATGTGCCAATCTTCGCAATGACCTCCAGGACAGCATCTCGTATTTTTCTAAAACACACTGGTTTAACTCTAAAGTGTTTCCGTCTTTGTTAAACGAACTTGTTAGTGCGCTAGCTCTCTCAACAGATTGAGCTTCTTAGGAAGATAAAATGTAAAAGAAAGCAAAAAGTTATTGCATTTTATACTTATTACTCGCTTTAACGTGCTGCGGTTTAAATAAAATTGGTTATTTGAAAATCAACCCTCAAATAAACAAATAAGACAAAAATATAGAGTCGTCTGGTCTTTTGAACATTGTCTAACCAGAGGGCATCAGTTTAAACAGCACTGTGAGGGTGTCCAGGACAGATGATGATGGCATTAGCTTTTTTTTCTTAAAGTGCCTTAAATATCTGTGCCTGACTCACTCCAATAACTGACTACTATAATCAGGTTTGTTTGTTTATTTATTTAGTCCGAACTAAATAAAGGGTACTGACAGATTCAAAATAAAACTAGAGTAGCCTACAGAATAACAGAAATAAATACCGATGTTGGTTAGTATTAAACTAATTTTATTGCAACTTATTGCATGTGCGATACAACTAATTATATTTTAAGAACACGTTTTTAATACCAATTTTATGCAAAACATTTACAGTGCACTTTTTAATGAAGACGTTTTGTTTTTTTTCTTTCATACTCAGCAACTGGCCTATATAAAGTTTCTTTAATTAGTTTACTCGTGCTCGTGTAATATAATAGCCTGTATATTAATGAGCCAATAATGGCATATGTCGTCCTGAAACACAATATTTATCGTATTGATTCAACCGTTATGTAAAAACAAGCATTGATTATTTAATAGCATGTCAGAGAGGTTACTAAGCTCATCAAGTTTAACATAAAACAACCTGGTCGACAGTAAAATTGATAGTGATAAATATGCGCAACCATTAAGTGGCTACGAATTCATTTTTGGTATAATGCTGGGGCAACGTGTTACACGTGTTTACAAGAGATTTTCCTCTCAAAGGTTTGACTAAATGATGGCAGGATGGCTTGTTTAAAGACGGCTGTTGTGTTGCTGTACCTGCTCGGGGGAGGATCCAGTCTTGTAGGACATGTGAGCCCCTGTCTCCCCGCCATAAACACTAACAATGCTGCATTGAGTCTGACCTCTAAATAATTAACAAGAAAGGAATAATTGCAGAATAAAATTGTAATTATTGTTGGGCCAGAACGAAGCGTCTTGGTTGTGAAAGGAGACACGTCCAGGCAGATCTGGTTAAAGTTTCCCTTCCTATTAATATTGAATTAGGTTAAGCCGGTGGCCCCTTGGTCGCAGGGCATCGCTTGACAGATTTTTAAACTTTCCCATTCGTTTTCAACTATAACTATACAAGTTCACTTTTAAATGTATTTATTTATTTACTTTTTTGTTTTAACATTTTGGAAGAGTTCATAATAGCAACTCATCAATTTAATCTACTTGTGTCCAATAGTCAGTGATGCAGCTTATCCCTGCCTGTGTTCACTTAACGCAAAACACAGTTTAGCTCGAAGGCACTTCTCATGTGATGACTCTGTTAAGAAGAATCATCCCTCCAAGGCATTTTTGGACATTATTAACTAATTGAGTCGGGGTAATTGTTAGCATTTTATATAATTAACTACCATTTAATCGGGTCTGTTTTGACACCTCAGCGAATGACGAAAGGTAGTCTAATAAAATAAACGGTGGTTGTAATAATTAATGGGATGGAAACATTCAGTTGTCACTTTCAGTTGTTTCAAAACGACTACGGGGATTTCTTTTTCTTTTTATCCAACGTCTGTCTTTACATCCTCTCCTAAGTGAGAGACGCGGGCACTGAAACGCGTGACTGGTGATGCCTGCACACATCGCCAAAACATTTGCGAGAGAACGACAATTTTCCACTGGCGAATTTCAGAGTGGACGGCACAACTTCGCCCGGTTCGATATTGGTATCTTTACGTCAAGACTTAGTGGGGTTAACTGAAGGTCATTGATCAGGTTTTAAATAGTTAATACGGCCATATAAGGTTGCACCACTTACCTCAGTCCATTGCTCTGATATATCACTGTTTGTACACACTAGCCGCTCTCACTGGCTGGTGTGTTTAACAAATGTGCATCATTCACCGGGAGACATGTGACGTAAAATGCGATGACCACGAGCTTCTAATAGCAGTTTAGACTGCATGGCCTGCGGACATCTAGCCTGGAGGAAATTGTTAGTGCAAATTCATAACGCCAGCTGTATTGTTTGATTTCCGTTGTGTCACTCAAACTTAAACCTTATTAAGTTAATAGGAAACGTATTCATTCAAAACAATGAGACACAGGTGTACAGGATATAAGTGGGAGGAATAATAAATAATAAAAATGTACTGTTATTCATTGTTCTTCGTCTCTCTGTACCGCCTATTAATGCGCAATTGCACAAAACAGCTAAAATTGCGCTTAGCGTCTTGCTTTTGGTAGCATCTTTATTGATACTTGTTTTGATTATTTCCTATCTATCTATCTATCTATCTATCTATCTATCTATCTATCTATCTATCTATCTATCTATCTATCTATCTATC
>JAUMHR010000052.1:11745907-11763553 GCA_032361145.1 Enteromius fasciolatus | reverse complement strand
CTATCTATCTATCTATCTATCTATCTATCTATCTATCTATCTATCTATCTATCTATCTATCTATCTATCTATCGTCTGTAGAAGCAGTTCAATTATACATTGGCGATGTGATCTTTGTTTTGGAGTAGTGGAAGCAAACGGTTAATACCAGAATAGGATTTGATCTCAGTGGGTGTGCCTTCTTATTCTTTTTGGCGTCCCCTCTCTTGAAGTAGATCGCGCACAACCTATTAAGAAGAGGCACGAGCTCCGGGATTGCCATGTGGTCACTCGCCTCGCGCTCCCGTCACAACGCACGAGAGCTGAGTGGAATGGAAACTCTAAAGCTGTTTTGAGAGGAGAGACTCTATATAAAAACTCGCAGTTCTCATCACGCACTACACACGGACGTTTTGACCTTGTTTCAGGCCTGTTAATTTGGCGCAAACACATTCGCTCATCTGACCTCGTTTTCTGATAAAAAGGTAAGTTTCTTTTTCTATTTACAAATTGATCAAAATAATAATCAGCATGCGTATTTTCTTAAATTGGCGCGCTTGTTATTGTCAAAATTATTATAGAAGAAAAGCTAGCCTCTGGCTAATGTTTAAAAATATGCTGATACTTTATTACGAAAGGGAATTTATTGCACCTAAATCACTTGATACAAAATAATGTAACAAATAATTGTGCATCATAAAGATGTAAGGATTACGGATACATCTAGCAAACGAATATATGTGTAGGACCGACATATTACAGCTCCATGCGCAATGTTTTAATTATAAATGATAAGACTTTTATTAACAGATCAAAGTCGAACAACACAGGCTGTGTAATTACACAGAAAGCGGCTTACTGCTTCTTTTCCTTGTTGCTAAGCTCATTGGAGTAGCTAAAAGATTCTTCCCTTCTGCCCCTTTGCGTATTAGAGCCGTAAGAGGCCTTTAAGTAAATCGCTCCGGCTTTTGAGCCGATTTGGAGACATTAAGCAATGATGCAGACTCTCAGGTCAGAGAGTGCGGGCTTTTAAGGATATCGTTGGAACCGGCGATATTCTCAAACTAAAAAGCGAGGCATTAATTGTAAATATTAATTAGCAGACACAAAGCTGTCATTTAAAATGCAAAGTGTTTAACTAAATGTACTAACAGTACAGACTAATAGAATGCTAAAATAATTATTCGAATGATTGTAAAAATTCTAATTTTAAAATAGTATTTCTTATCTCGCAGAAGTAATTTTAATTAGGATGAAACAAAATAAATGTGACAGGCAAAACAGGAAGAATGCAATTTAAAATAGAATATACCAAATACTACCTTATTTGCCTATTGTTGAGATGCTGTTGTAGACCTATATTTTTAAAAACGATAATAAATAATAAAATTATAATTAAAAAAACACAATAGTAATAATTATTATAATCAAAATATGTTTTAAGTTTTAAGTTAACGCTTACACACTAATAATTCTAGATCGTCTCTCTCAAAAGTTAAGCTCTTAAATTGGAGTGTAATTTTACATTTCTGACTCGTTCTCCACAGACTTCCAGGAATGGAGTCGATACCCAGTCAGCTTTCTACGGGACGAGATGTTTGCTCTTCCCCCAACTCAAAGCAAGAACTGCAGCCTTACTCTAGCAGCAGCTCGCTGAAGCCAAATCAAGTGAGTGAGACTGTGCTGTACGGAGTGCCCATCGTCTCTTTGGTCATCGACGGTCAGGAGAGACTCTGTCTGGCACAGATTTCCAACACTTTATTGAAGAACTACAGCTACAACGAAATCCACAATAGACGCGTGGCGCTGGGAATTACGTGTGTCCAGTGCACACCGGTGCAGCTGGAGATCCTGAGGCGCGCTGGGGCTATGCCCATCTCCTCGCGCCGCTGCGGCATGATCACCAAACGCGAGGCCGAGCGCCTCTGCAAATCCTTCCTCGGGGCTCACAACCCCCCCAAATTGCCCGAGAATTTTGCATTCGATGTTTCCCACGAATGCGCCTGGGGCTGCCGAGGAAGCTTCATACCTGCGAGGTACAACAGCTCCAGGGCGAAATGCATCAAGTGCACCTATTGCAATATGTATTTTTCACCCAACAAATTTATATTTCATTCGCATCGCACACCTGAGTCGAAATACACCCAGCCGGACGCGGCCAATTTTAATTCATGGAGACGCCATCTAAAACTCACCGATAAAAGCTTGTCTGATGACCTTTGCCACGCGTGGGAGGACGTCAAGGCCATGTTTAACGGAGGGAGTCGGAAACGGGCAATGCCAGGGAGTGGATCAGAAATGTCGTCCGCGCTTAAATCGCAGGCCTCCGGAAACATCGCGCAGACCGCTTCCCCTGATATTCCTCACAAAACTTTGCGCTGCGACGACGACCGTGGGAACCTCAGCTTAACCAGCAGTGTGCGTAACTACCCGGTCATCCCTGTGCCTAGTAAGAGTTTCGGCATGCTTCAGAAGATCCCGCCACCCATATTCCCGCATCCGTACAGTTTCCCAGCCTTTGGACTGTGTCAAAAGAAGGATGATGGAGTCGGTGAGCAGAATAAGACCAATGTACCCGGTGTGTTTTGGCCCGGTGCGAAGGACGGTATCTATCCATCGTTCCCCATGTTCTGGCCTACCGCGGGCAGCCTGCCGCTCTCATCCTATCAACCAGCACAACCAAAATCCCACACGGAGCTCCTGGGTGGCCGGCAAATCGAAACAGACTTGTCAGAAAGTGAGCGGGGAGGAAACACACCTAGAGACAGCCTGTTCGACAGCGAGCGCTGCTCTAGTTCACAGTCCCTCAGGAACGACGAGGACAAATCTGGGGACGAGGCCAGGTCAAGTGAGGGTCAACCCAGTACCCCCAGAAAGCCGAGTTATATTTCTGCGTTCAGACCTGTCGTAAAGGACGCAGAGAGCATAGCTAAGCTCTACGGGAACAGGGACGCGTACAGCGGAGCTCTTCCTGGACATGTGTCGCCAGACTTTGTGAGCGAAAGCTCCAGCTACAGATCGGCCTCTCCGTGTGTGGACAGCGGGGAAGAACCGGATGTCGACGTGGAGACTCACAGAATTCCGGAGGACGAGGAGTCTATACAACTTTCCGTGGATGACCGACAAAGTCCCGTGAGGGAAAACAGTCAAACTCCACAGCCAGATGATGACCAGATAGATACTTTTAGTGACGGGGGCTCTCCTGATCACAAGCAGGTGGCAAAGAAAAGTGATGCCATTTCTTACGAGGTGAGTAACATAAACTGTCATATTAAGTGGCACTGAAAGCTATTAGACCTATATCCAGTATTAAAACATCAAATAAATAGCTCCCTCTAAGTGACAAATTATTTTGAATCAACAAAATGGCAGACTGAATTAAAACAGTCATTGTTCCGAATAGCACTTGTCTGATCCAGCAGTCTTTCAGCTCTAATAACAAGTAATGACGCATAATTGAGCCTATGGACTCTACATTCATAGTTTTCTATTTGTGAACAATTCGCAATTTATGTTGTTATGGATACAAATCGTTTATAATCTATTTATTAATGTAGAACGATCTAAATAAAAGAGCCCAGCGGCGCGTAATTATAGTAAATTGAATGTTTAGAATGAATGGTCATTTCTGTCTTCGCCCGAGGGCTATTGGTTCGTTGGTGTAAGGGCTCCCCTGTGGATACTGCGCAAATTATTCTCTTTGTCAGTCCATCTGACCGAATTTACCTTGTAATACGACTAATTTAGCTTTATGTTGCCAAATATCCGTAGATCATTAGAAGAGTATAAACGCGGTCTGTTGTCTGACGCATGGTTGCGTAAGAAAAGAAGACAATTATGCATAATTGGGGTTGTATTTCCTTTCTTTTTTTAAATGCTGGTTTATTTTTTTGCAGGTGTACTCACATGAAAAGGAGGGAGCATCTCTTCACAACACACTCCCCTGTTCGGCCTCCAAACATCCTCGCTGCGCACCTGAAACAAACGGTAAGGTAACGTGGATTTCGCTATTGAGATGACGGAGGAAAATGTGCCCCAATTTACAATTCATTAGTAGCCTTTTATATTGCACATGCTCTACATTTTAACTTTGATTTCGTTGGTTTTAAGAGAAATGATCATTATTTACTGTAAATACGTGACCTGCTAACAGGACTATTTCTTTTAGATTCACACACTTCAAACAACAGCGCTACTGATGACGAATGCGAATCACAAAAATCCTGCTCGGATCATATTAGTGTTAGCAAAGAGATCCCACGTGAGTAACAATAAAAATACCCTCCTGCTGTATTATATATTTGTACATTGCATATTTATACAATAACTGTCAAAGTGTAATAATATATTTCTTTCATGTTTTGTGGCAGGCGACGCAACATTGAGAAATACTGATAACAGATTTAATTTCGAGAAAGACATCGAGAATATGGCGAAAGGTAAATATTTCGATATTTTATTACCAATTTTGAGCAGTGTTGTTCGACTGTTAGTTAGTAGACATTACAGGTTATAGCTACACAAGATAAGGTGACAAATAGAGGCAGCCAATTGGCTTTTAGAATTGTTTAAAGCATATGTGTGCAATGTTTCTCCACTTTACACGCATTACGCGTTATTAAACGCGTGTGATCGCTACACAATTGTGTATAAGAGAGAATTGTCCTTGAACTGCAGACGATCCACATTGCCAGGCTCGTTTTCCACACACCCCTCAGGCAACTGTCCTAATTATTTTGCAATGTCATGCTTGAGAACACGGGGACCGTGTGTTTAGCCTTAGTAACCTAAATAGCGCTATTAGACAAGAAAACCAAACAGAGAGTGAAAATACATGATAAAAAAAAAATCTGATTTACTTGGGATAATTTTCTCTAAAAGACTGTAGCTTACTCAAAAGCTATTGGGATATGTGTGGTGATTAACAGTCACAGTGATATGATAAATGATGTGATTTCTGTCGGCTTCCACAGAGGAGCTCCAAAAGCAGCTCTTGGAGCAAGTGGAGCTAAGAAAAAAACTGGAACGGGAATTTCAAAGTTTGAAAGGTAATTAAGAGATATATATATTCACACCATGCTTTAATTTGCTATATCATTTCTTCTATTTATCACTTAAGTTAATATAATACGTGTTGACTCTAACAGATAATTTTCAGGATCAAATGAAGAGGGAACTGTCCTATCGAGAGGAGATGGTCCAGCAGCTGCAGATTGTACGAGGTAATACATATTTCGCACTAGTGACGAGAAAAAGTAACACTTGCATATTTTCAGATAGACAAGAAAATATTAGGTCACAGGGAATCTAAAACAATTTGTGACCCGCCCCAAATGATTTATGAATTTTGTCTTTTTATTTTATTTAGACACATTGTGCAACGAGTTGGATCAGGAGAGAAAGGCTCGTTATGCAATTCAGCAGAAGCTTAAAGGTAATTTAGAGACATACACTATAAACCATAAACTTTTTAATGCAATAAAATATGCAAGTACTACTTTTTCCAACAAGTGAATTGACTTAAAAAGCATTAAACCATCTCCAAATGTGTGATGGACAGAGAGGAGTTTGATCTAATCTTCATTCGTTGGACATACAGTATTGGATATCATTGCGTGTGACTTTGACATTTGGAGAAAGTTTTTAGCTGTACGTTTTTTGTGCTTTGGTTCGTGGAACTAAATCCTCCTTTTCCCTAGAAGCTCACGACGCTCTTCACCATTTCTCCTGCAAAATGCTCACTCCACGCCACTGCACAGGGACTTGCACATTCAAGCCACCCCTCTTACCACCTTAACCTAAAGCGGCATCCCAGGATCCCAGTGACATCTGTAAACCTCCCCTAAAGGAATTCTCCACATACAGTCTGTTTGAGAGGTTCAAGTTATGCACACCGAACACTGAGGCCTGAGGACTGCTGAATCACTATCCATCCCAAGTAGGCTATTCACTGGCATTTGAACATTCCACTGCGGATGAAAGTGTCTAGGATTACTTTATGAAAACAGTAAGACAAGCCAGAGGATGACGAGAAACATTCTAACAATTATGCTGTTACTTGTGTAAATACGTTGATTTTTTTAAAACAAGACAAATACAAAATATGTGGCAATGTGCAATGAACTGTATAATGTGAAATTTCATAAACTGGAATTGTTGACTATTATTCTTATTATTATTTATGTGTTTTTACATGTGTTTGTTTTTGTCTAAATGAATTCACTGATGTGCTATCCTAAATTGATTGTGTATCATCAATTTTAAGCACTTTAAATGAACATTTCCGACCTATCTATCCAAAATTAAGCAACCCAAAAATGATTGAAAATCAGCTGTACTTCATATTAATGTACAACAAACATAAGTTTGAACAAGCACTTATCCCATATTTTCCAAATAAACAATTGAGAATACCACAAAAGTTGTTATTCCACATGAAAGTGCTCAAACTAAATGTCAAGACCTCTGAGGTGTTTCTTTCTCTCTTTTTCTCTTTTTTCCTCAAAAATAATATAATCTCCTGTTTCATTCTTCAATAAAAGTTCAATTAAAGCCACAAGTATTGACTCATAAATTCTCCGTCACACAATGTTTCGAACATACTTTTGTTACTTTTTAATTAGCACAGATTAATTGTCTGTTTTAAGACACAAATCCAGACGCTGTATTTATCTTACCTGAAATCCATGGATGGAAAATTATTTGCGTAATAATAATAATAACATGATCATTATTTTACTGTAGGCTGTCCTACAGACAAACAGTCTAAATATATAGCCTACATTAAACAGTAATGTTAACAAATATTTTCTCATTAAAATCTACTCAACATTCCAGTTGTTTAAGAAATTGGTAAAGCCTTTATTAACTTGTTCAGTAACCTTTTATTTTAATTTGAGCCATTATAAACGCACACAAATGAGTCTCAGCATCTATGAGTGTTATGAAATGCAACACTGCCATCTAGTGGTAACAGCAGACATTGCACATTGCCGATGTGCTTATTCAGCGATGCAAAATGTTCTGTAATTGCGGACAGTGTTTTTTTGATTACACATTTATTTAGACAATATCTGGCATGTACACTCACTCAAGACCTGGCAGGGGGCATGAAAAAAGCAAAATACAGTACAAAAATATTTTGTAGCTAATTAGTGATAATTGAATCATGCACGTGTTTTCTTTTATAATTCTGAATAGGCCTAACGTTAAGCAAAACAACGTGTGGTCTATTAAAAAGTTATTTATTAATACATATTTTTTGTTTGTTTTATGTTACACATGTTATTTAGTTAAAACGATGACATTTCTAATTCATTCATTCATTCATTTTTTCCTGGAAACCTAACATGTGCATGCTCTGGATTTATTGGTTTAACGTTACAGTGTGAGATTTTTTGGGGGGTCATAACAATTCTGTAAATTCAGTAACATTAAAAATGATCTTCTCTTCAATGTTTTTTAGCCGCAAGATATAGATATGGAAAATGTTTTACCTGCATGTCTTCGTATTTAAAATAAAATCCATCTACTTTCTAGTCTTCTTTGGATACTTACAGCAGTTTTGTTTCTTTTGTTGACGTTGGAAAGATGTGGATAGAATGTAGCTACTTTATTATTTATTTGAGTGCCTACAAGCAACAATACAAAGACCCCAATCAACAATAATTTAATAGATTTGAATACTTTTTTATTTGCATACTAAAATATATGATTTTGGGAGCTTAAAAAATCCTGGGGAAGTATGCTCTGTCGCGCTAAAACCCTAAAATAGGCTTAGTCTTCCCTGTTTTTGGGGCAGTAACCGTATTAACTTTTCCAAAACATACTAGCTTTCCTTACAAAAACGTGAAGCAGGATTTTTGGACACTACTGTTTGAATAACGTGTGAACGGTTACGCCGGCAACGAGCTGCGCGTGCACACCACGTGACCCGATAGCGTCACGCCTGCGCTAGCAGTCACAAGATGGCGGAGAGTGCGGAACTAAAGGTAAAACGCTGCGCTCAATTTCCAGTCGGATAGTGTGCAGGGAGATCTTATTGTACCGTTAGAAGTACGCGTACTACTTACCTGCTGTATTAAGAGGCCGTTATATTGCATTTAACATCTCTTTTCGTGGCTAAAGTTGCACGAGAGATGGTTTCGCAGCGGAGGTGTTGTAGAAAGCTTTCAGCGTGTTATTGTTGATGTAGAGGGAGCTGTCTGACCACCGCTCTCCTCAGGGGAATTACTAACTTTAACTCTTTCTCCCTAAAAACTCACGTTAAGAGTGTCTGCTGAAAATCCGTTTCAGACTCCGGCTGTTTTAAATTACGCTGTTAGTTTACCGCATCTGTATATTTTGACGGTTGGTGTGTGATGTAGTCACCTGTACTTGTGGATTTGCTAGAAAGCTCCATCGCTTCGCGTGCAGGGCGCGAGCGCTGTTGACGAACTGTCAATCAAGTGAGAGGAAGTGAACGAGCACCGTCACTCAGATTTCAGCAGATTAAAACTGAACTGATTATTGCAGCTAATCTCCAAACTTCAGCCAAATGTGTTCACTTAGATACGGACGAAACATTTAAGTTCACCAGTCGTATGCTTCCCTACCAGTGGAAATCCTTCTGTTCAAAATTTAAAAATAAATAATAACAATAATAGTACAGTAATGTAAAACATCACATTGCTCGAAGTTGAAGTGTAAATTTGAAACTTGTGTGAAAATTAAAACTGACAGCATTAGTCAATATTTGCGTATTGTATGAAAATGAATGGTAGCTGAATCTATCACGCTGCATCTTTTGTGTTGCACAAAAAAAGTCATAGTTTTGGAGCAATATTCATTTTTGTGTGAGCTAACCTTTTAAATTGAATGCGGTGTGTTAATGACTGCTGTTGCATGACTGATGTTGCTGACTTTCAGTTTATTAGGGTTTGTGAATTGAGCTAATGGCTGTATAAGAATGGAAAATACTGATCCACAACATGCTTAAGCGGTATTGTTTCAAGGTATGTATTTCTGATAAGGCTTTTGTATTTTTTTATTTGAAAGCCTCTGTGTCTTAAGAGCTAGTTTGACCAACTAGCAGTTAACCAAGGGGTCTTACTTTTTGGATTCAGCTTGAACTAATCTCTGTTTTAATGTAACAATATTTGTAAAAAATTTGACCAGTCTCAAAGGATAAAATGAGATGATAACTTTTCAGACTAAACCTTTTGTGCAACTGGCCCCAGACTGAAAGAAGCTAACATTGTTGCTGATGCGGATGCTCTCCTTTTTATTCTTATGCAAAGTTTCTTCTTGTCTTTTTGCTTTCCATAATTATAGTCCTTTGTTCTTGTTTCACATTTATTCCTCATTTCTTACATAAAGGCCTAGACCTATTGTTTGCCCTGGGTCTGTATCTGTGGCTGGTCCACCAGTGGAGAGAGAAAAGCCGTAATTAGATTTGGCATCTAACCTGATATTTTACACCAACTCTATTCACTTTGTTTGCAGAAATATTTAATAGTTACTTTAAAGGCAGTAATCAGCAACTGTACAAAATGTTACTTTGGCTTGGAATAAGCTTGGCAGAAGGTGTGGGTAGGGCGGATAAGAGGTTTAGACCTGCCCACATGTTGCTTACTGGACTGATCTAAATCAGTTCAAGAGCTCAGGGGCTTGTGATGTGAAGACTCATGTGTTCTCGCTAAGCACAATGGACTTTTGCATGTCGACTACTTGTGATCTTCACCAGAATCTCAGTGCTATGTGAGCTTCAGGTATAATATTCTTCCAAAGCAAACTCTTTCTGTCATATTTTTATAATATTATTAGATACTGACTACACAAGAATAAACTAGAAACAAACTCTGCAAATTTATTTTAGCATTTGTCAGCAGTAAAGTACTTTGTACTGCAAAGCCGTTTTATAGAAATATGTTCATAACACATGTAAAAAAATATTGGGACATATTGAGGGAGGGCCCTGTACTGATGAAAGGCTAGAAACACACCTGATTAAAACATACAGTTTTGTAATGAGTTCCAGAATCTTTAGATAAAGATGAATCATCAATTTTGCTAGGTCCTGTTGTTGGACACTTCCTCAAGATTAATTTTATACTTAATTTCCTCACAATTTTCATACACTGCGCTGCACTGAGACTAAATGTGGAAGCCATTATACACAGAGTCTATTAAATTACCTCATGAGTGATATGCTAGGTAGTTTATAGCCACGAGTATGAATTCAACAGATCATTGTTGTCTTTTAAAGGAACACTCTTTATTTTTTTATTTATCTAACTTCCCTAGAGTTGAACAGTCAAGTTCAACTTTTCGAAAGGTCTGTAGCTTAGCATAATCATTGAATCTGATTAGACCGTTAGCATATCGCTCAAAAATTACCAAATAGTTTCGATATTTAAAACTTGACTGTTCTGTAGTTACATTGTGTGCTAAAATTAAAATTTTGGCTAGAAACTACTCTCAATGTATTAGTCGATGTATGAACTTTGCTGCCATGCAAAGATACGCAGCTCCTGAAAATAGTCCCTAGCACTTTATAATGGCATAATGAGAGTATAGTTCCAAGCCATATTGTAAATGTCTGGTCATTTTAGAGCAAGACTTAACTGTTTAACTGTAGGGGAGTTGGAAAATTAGCCTATTTTCAAAAACAGTGGAGTATTCCTTTAAGACAAATCTGAACTTTATTAATTCCAGAAGGTAAATTGAATGAGTTAATCACTTCCTATTTATTTATACTTCTTTAAAGTTTCAGTTGAAGTGATTCCCAGAGGAGCATGGATATTTGTCATATCATATTCATATCTGGTGTTGATTTATATAATGATGATTAGGTAAGAGATGATGTAACCTAAGCTGTTTTGGAAGCATGCATAAGAGATTTAAAGTGTCTGTTGCTTACCTGCAGAAAATATCAGTGTAGGTCCAGATGTTTTATTGTAAGGTGGCTGTAAAACAAATTAATTTGAGTGCACACGCATTCGTAGTTTCATTATTTTGTGCATTTGATGAGATCTGTATTAACACGCACATGCTTGTGCTGATGTGCCCATTCCCTCTCTCCGGCTTTAGCCAGCTATCTCTGGCCACACAAATAGCCTCCATCAACTGAGAGGTGATTAAGGTGGGGATTGTTGTTGTGTGTGTGTGTGTGTGTGTGTGTGTGGTTTATATCTCCCTTCAGCAGATGTTCTCTTACCTGGCTCTAGCTCCTGTACCAATTTCCTGGGGGTTTAGCTCACACTGCACGTTCTCTCACACAATGCAGCACATAACCAAATACCGGAATAAAGGAATTTCTTCCAGAACATTGTGGAATCATCATACTGATCTGGGGTCATTTGCTGCTATTATGGCTTAGAAATATGTGTAGTCGGCTCAGCACTGTTTGGACAAGGGACTGTAATCTTAATCATCTATTAAAGTCTCCATGTCTCCTCTCAGCAGACTTCACACTACATCACACCATTATAGATGAATGAGGTTGAGATTTAAAACACAATGAGCTCCACATGGTCAACAAATTAGATTTTACGTTTTTAAAGCTGCCAAGAGACAGTTATACATCCAGGCTGACTGAAGAAAGAGGATGCTCTCGTCCTCTCGCTCTCTCTGTGATTTGTTTGTAATTGAGGGTGTTGTAGGCTCTGGTTTTTGACATTCAATCAAAAAGCTGTAACTTGATATTTCTATGAGAAAGACAGGCTTATTTGGTAACATGTCGGATTTAGATCTTTTCGTAAGTTTAAACCACATCCCTCCACAACTGACTGCATTTTCATCTATTAATTCAGCGGCCACATCTTAAAATCCAGTAAACAACTGATTTATAGAACCAGGTCTGGACTCCTCCTAATTCTTTTCTGAAAATCAGTTATACTCGGATTTACATTACTCACAGAAAAAAGATCTCTTGCTGCTTTGATTCATCGTGACTTTTAAGGCAGGTGCAGAGACAAACTAATCAAATAATAAATCTTAAAGTGTGCTTATTTCTTCCACTCTTAAACTGTCTTCAGTGTTTGGCATTATATAGTGGTTTGCAAAAGCATTTGGTGATAAATAAATGTAATATGATGGCAATGATGACTGTCTCTTCCAGGAAATAAGGCTCAAGAGTGCTTTGGTTTCTGCTTTGCTAGTGTTTTGGATTCATGTTATCCTCTGAAGTATGGTCTAAATTCTTCATTGTTTTCTACAAAAAGTCTTCTGTAGTCTGGCTGTGTCCATGCGTTAGAGCATGAAGAGATGGGACACCTTAAGATCTGGATGTCTTGGACTCTGTAGGGAGAAAAGTTGTTGGTTGAGATACAGTTTGAGTCTAATAGAGCCAACTGTTTTTTGAAGAGATTACACAATGACGCACATGCTTGCATCAGGACAAGTTTTTTTTTTTATGTATTAGTAATTAGTGGCTTTGCACCTGCTTCATCAACACATGTGCGAAAGAATGCCAGGTGGGTTCAGAAAGCTGTCGTATCCTCGGTTTTACATGTTTGTCTATTTTTGAGCTTGCAAATGGTAAGTGATTAAAGGCAAGCCTCCTCTCTGGCAAATGTTCAAGGCCACCTACTCCATTCTACTGATAAAAACAAGTGATTTGAAAGTGTTTAAAACCAGACTGATGTATTAAACAGGCTGAATATTGGACTGTATTGGAGACAAAATCTCAAGATAAGATAATATGTCTATATAAAGCTTAAGGTACAACAGTAATTGTGATTTAAAGAGAAAAAAAGGCAAATGAAGACTTCTATAATCCAATTTTTTTCTGAGAATTCAAAATTAGCCCAAAATTATATTCACAGTGGTGTTTTAGGAAGCCAAACTAATTAGAATATGATAATACATATTGCGACAATTTCATGTTATTGTTATTAATTTAACAGAAATAGATCTATTGTAAAACAATTGCGCTGTAAAATAAATGAAAATAAATCATTTATAACATTCTTGCAAAAACCTGTCTCACTACAAATCTGTAATCATCTGCTGTGGCTGTTGCATTCCCAAACATGTGCTAAACATCTCAGCACCTGCAATAAACAAGTTCACTGCATTCATTCACTGTGAACGAAGCCGTTCTGAGCCACAGAAAACACTGGATCACAAGCGGATCACCTGAGCGAAGTGCACTTTGAAATTTTAAGATATGCTGTGTTTTCTGTTTTAGTTCGAATGACACATACTGTCCCAAAGCATAATGGCCCGAAACACAACTTTAAAGACCTTTTATGTTAGAATAAGATTAAATATATTTTAAAAAGTACACCTTTGGCCCGGAAGACGTTTTTTTTAACAATTAATATCATGATATTAATATAGCATACCATTACAACCCTATAATCTACCAACTGCAAACATTTATATTTTGAGCACATGTTATAAAAGTTGTATTTGTAAAACTAATTCATATTTTTTTCTCTCTGTTTAACGAAACCAGTCTGTCACTTCTCATGGACCAAGTAATTCTTTCTAGATGAGATTATAAACTTCACTTTCAAAGTTTTTTTTTTTGGTTTTTAAGAAATGTGAAAATAATAATTGTAAGTATCTGAAAATGAACAAAAAGTAATTCTTTTCAAAAATTAAATTTTTTTGTTTAGACATGCTATAATTGTAACAGTCCTTTTTTTGTGAATTCTGACAAAAACATGATTATTTCTAATAACTAGCTTTTCAGAATATAGCCTACTCTAATGTAATTGTTAACTATTTTGCTTGTTACATTCAATGTATAATTATTCTACTGAGCTAGTTCTCTTTAACCTAATAAAGAACTCTTAAAACAAATTACTATATTTATGCAAAGTAGACTCCTTGTCATTTGTTTCTATTTGAAAACATTACACTGCATCAGTTTATTTTGACCTACTGTTAACATTGTAGCTGCTGCCGGTTTCACAGACTAGTCTTAAACCTAGTTCCAGACTAAAATATAAATCTGAGCTGTTTAATCTCAAATAAACTTGCACTGACTGATCTTAAAACATGTCAGTGCCTTTGTTTTGTCTTAAGGTGCACACAAGTACTGCTATTTTCAAAGGTGCGTTTATAAAAATTACTTAAATGTCCTAATTGAACTATGACCTAATCCTGGTTTAGGCTAAGCTCTATCTGTGAAACCGGTCCATTATGTTTTTATTTTTGAATGTTAAGAAATGAAAGTAAAATATTAAATGATATGTAGCACTGTTATTTATTTTGTAGGCATATAAACATTGGTTTTCAGTTATAAAATATCAACATTGGTCGATCTCCAGTACAATTGGCCTCTGTACTGTGCTCATCTCTGAAAGATGAATGTGTAATTCATAATGTCATAAAATACTGAAACAGAACACTTTCCTTTTGCAAGTTATAATTCTAAACAAAACAGCACCTCTTCATCATATTTTGGGTTTATTTTGGCTACTCAATAAGCTTCATTGAGTAGCACACTATTTAGTATATAGTTAAGTGGCTCTGCTGGGGACTTATTTACTGCTGTCATATCGGGAGCCTTTAGATTATGCTATGATAGCATGGTTACATGGATGTGTGTGTGTGTGTGTGCTTGCTCACCGCTGGAGCTGTGTTGGTGAAACACAAAGCACTGAGGTATGTGAGTGTTGATCTTCCGCCAGTGAGCTGCAGGGCTGGAGATGGTGGGGGAGGGGCGGACGAGAGAGAGAGAGAGTTGGAGGAAAAGCTGGCACACTAATTGTGTTCTGGGCTCTTAGCTGGAGAGAAAGAGTGTGTGCATGCAAGTGAAATTGGGGGTAGGTGTGTGTGTTTGTGACCCCTCAACTGTTTGTTGGCTCTCGGTTGCAGCATCAGACAGACAGGCATGTGAAAAGACGGAGGGATTCTGTTAGCTTCATCCTCTGAAATTACACTTGAAGAAAGATGATCGTCATCGCAGGCTCATGTGCACCTGAGCCCCAATGACAGACCGCAAACACCTACACAAATGCTAAATTAACACACATTGCACCTGAGCCTGGAGAACAATTCTCTGTTTCAGCAATGGAGAAACACACAAACACCGTCAGGTTTTGTGCGTGTGCATTTGGCATTTTGTGTTCTCCTTTCTGTTTTTAATAAGTAAAAATCTCCATGACCTTGAAGAATATTTGGCTCGATCACCTGCATCAAGTGATATTAGAGCATGTACCTGGCACAGATTTACCCTGCACAGCAGGAGCCAAAACACACACATACACATTTACATACACTGCAAAAAGAAAGAAGAAATCAGAAGTACTATCTTTCTGTTATCCCGAAACAACTGCATCAACCCATAAATTTGTGTTAGATAAGTAAATAATTTGGGTTTTTTGCTTGTATGCCGAGCAGTCATATCCTTTGTGCTGTTTGTGTTTGGTGCATTTATTATTACACAGACCTCCACTTTTTAATAAGCCCTTCACTAGTGGTCAGATTCCAGCTGCGTTCTGATTCACAGGCTCCTTACACACTCTTCGCTGCTGTGCAGGGGATTTCAGCAGTTCACATAGCGCATTCATTTTGAACTACATCAACCTCAGACAACATATGAGTCACATGGATAGGATTATTGTATTTATGAGAGTTATTTTATTCATACAAACCTTGAAGCTTCTATTTAATCAAAAATTCGTAGTCAGGTTTTCTTTTAAATAAAAGCTTGAGAAAGTCTTAAAGGAGTCATATAAAGCCAATTTTCCACAAGCTAATATGATTCTTTAGGGTCTTAATTTAAATTTTGAAATACAGTTTGTTTTAAAATTTCTCAAAAATAGTGTAAAAAAACGCTAATTTTACTCTGTCAAGAAATCACTCTGTTCTGTGTAATTCCCCTTTAAATCTTCACCAGCTCCGCTGACCCCGCCCCTTTTTTTCGAGGCACTCTCGGAGGATCTTATTTTAGCCGTATTCATAGTAAAACTTCCTAATTAGCCCATTATTAAGAAAGGTGATTTGCAAAGATTCATATGAAGACATACTCATCATGAATGATTTGCGTTAACATAAACACATTTAGGTTGATCAAGGGTGCATTTCCTTCAGAACCAAATGAAACGTTAATCCTCTGTGACGCCACAACGACTGGCATTTGAGAATGGCTTGATTTCAGAAGGGGCAACTTATTTTTATTAAATGAAAAGAAAACTACTGGTGGATCTTTATCATTGTAGGGTGGTTATGTGCACACACTCCCAACACACATTTTAGTCCAAACAGCTTGAAAAAGTGCATGTACCACCATATGACCCCTTTAAATTACAAATAAGTGCTTTTTAATCTGTTTCACATTTTCCATAAAAAATTGATGAACAGCTGTTTTCATTTATAATAAATGTTGTAATTTATATTTATTACCATTTTAAAACATATAAAATAATCTTTTAATTGTAATAATATTTCATAATATTACTGTATTGCTGTATTGTCAAACATATAAATACAGCCTTGGTGAATATTAGAGACTTCTTTTAAAAACATTCAAATATCTTACAGACCCCAACTTTTTGAATGATCGTTTGTCTTGCAGTAATGATGATGATATTAAATGCTGTATAAGGAAATACTGCGCTTTAGTGAAATAGCCTAATGTGAAGCACATTTTTGCATCAATTATCTCTTGACTATAATGATCTAGTGCCTCACCATGCATGCTTGCAAGTCTTTCATAAAATGGCGAGATACCCTTTAAAGTTTAGGGCCATATCAGGTGATTGGAATGGTGTATGATTGGAAAGAATGAGCTAGCTTTGCAAACTTTTTTTTTAGTACTCTGCCTATTCATAGTGGTTTATTTTATTTGAATAAAGCCGACTGACTTTGCAGACATCAAGTACACCTCTGCGTTTCTCCTCTCTGTGGGTTTTAGAGTGGTGTTGGTGTTGAACCACTTTGAAACTTGTGTGACACAGTGTTGTGCAGGAAAACCTCAGCAGGGTGGCCGTATCTGACGTTAACACTGGCGCAACCAAGACCTTTACTTTCTTACATCTGGGATTTGGTGTGTGTGAAGTGGTGCTGTATTAGTTGGTTGTAAATGGCTGTGGGATAAAACATTAGACCCTCTGGGCTGTGATGAGGAAGAGGGGGTTGAGTGTAGGAGGGAGTTATGTGGGCGGTTGACTTTGGTGAGAAAATTCAGAAGAATAAAATTCATGTGAACAAAACATGCAGGAATACTCATGCCGCTTACAAAATTGTTTGGTGAACTCTGTATTTTCATCTGGTTTTTAATCATAGTTTTCTAGGTTTAATACTGCAGCTGTCAAGTGGTGTTAAATTATATGAAGGTGCTCAAAAGTGTCTCAAAGTGCTCGTTGTAAAACTTTGTTCATATATAGTTTCAATACAGAACTTTTTCAACAATGTTGTGAATTGTCTGAGCTGATGTGACAGCAGGTCTTGCACACACATGACCTCCAGTTCAGACAACATCAAAATGTTGTTAAATCTATGTGTTTAACGCCCTGCTGTCTGTTTCTATATGCATCGGTTTCAGGTCCAGTGTTGCTCTGCAAAATGCTTAACAGTGCGTCACAGCGCCTCACACCCTATGATATCCAATTCCTGGAATGTAATTTAACCACAGCTAACTCCTTTATTATTATTTCCCAATGTCTTTAGGACTCTCATTATTTCATTATTTGATCGATAAAACAAGCCTCTACTTTGAAAAAGCAATTG
>JAUMHR010000052.1:11709884-11723711 GCA_032361145.1 Enteromius fasciolatus | reverse complement strand
GGTAGCACACATATTCTGAATGCCTTCGGCAGAATTCAAATGAGCCATTTTAATCTAGATTAATCTAGATTAATCTAGATTAAAAAAATTAATCTATGCCCACCCCTAATATATATATACACAGTACTATATATATATATATATATATATATAGTATGTATATGTGTTCCTGAAGCGCAAATTCAGTCATAATAGCATGGGCATATTTGTAGCAATAGCCAACAACACATTGTATGGGTCAATTTAGATTTAGATTTTTTTAATGCCAAAATAATTAAGATATTAAGAAAGGATAATGTTCTGTGGAGGCATTTTGTACTTTTCCTGCTGTAAAAATATAAAAACGTTATCTGTTTATCAATATGGATTGCTAAGAACTTAATTTGGACAAATTGAAAGGTGATTTTCTCCGTATTTAGGTTTTTTTGGTACCCTCGGATTCCAGATTTCCAAATATGGTCTTGTTCTAACAAACCATACATAAATGGAAAGCTTATTTATTCAGCTTTTAGCTGATGTGTAAATTTCATTCTTATGACTGGTTTTGTGCTCCAGCGTCACATATCATTTACTTATATATAGTGGCCAAAATATTTATGTAACAATAGAAACTTGCACATTCATGTTTTTCTAATATAATTTAGATTTTGCATGAAGTTTTCCAGCTGTTTTCCAGAGAGTGGATTACCCTTAAATGTACATTCTCTCTTCTCTAATCGCTCCTTTGTGTCTTTTTCTTGTCTGTTTTTCTGTCCATCCTTAGGTTGTTTATGGAGATTCTGAACAGCTGTTTAGATTGTGATGAAATCCAGTTCAAAGAAGATGGCAGCTGGGCCCCCATGAGGTCGAAAAAGGAAGTGCAGGAGGTGTCGGCTTCATACAATGGCATTGATGGTCAGTCCCACTTACTGCTGATCATCTCTTCATATTGTTGGATGGGGTTTTGGCGCATTCTTGAGAACTTAGAATTGGTCTAAGACCCTAATACAGTAAATTACACAGCATTTTATTTTAAAACTGCAGTCCGTAACTTCTGGTTCTCTAGCGGTTAATAAACAGAACTGTGTGCGTCTTGCAGAAGAATATTGTAGCCAGAGCTTCTTCTCTCTGTTTATGTCTATGATACCTACCCAAACCGATCTAAAATAGTCCGAATATAAACACTTATTATAGGTGTATTATAGTTACACCTATTAACCTTCCCCTGAGAAATGTCATCCCACCCTGCCTTGCACATACACCCTGAAATTATTTAGTTTACATTCTGCTGTGTGTGTATGTCTATAATCAGGTGGATGTCGTACGACAGTGTTGGAGCAGAACTCTCAAACAAACGGCAACAGTGGAAGCAACAGCAAAAAAGTGGAGGTGATTGATTTGACTCTTGACAGCTCATCTGAAGAAGAGGAAGATGAAGAACCCCCTCAGAAGAAAAGCTGCCCCTCACTATCTAGCATCTCTCCTCAGATGGATAATGGGTACATTTTAGTAAACCAAACACTTTTTTTTTGTCTTTATAAATATGCACAACTGTCACATTGCATTTGTGGGTTTGCTAAAGGTTTTACTCTAGGTAGCTTATTTGTTGCTGTGTTCACAGGGTACTAAATCTCCACAGACAAGCATCTCCTGTGAGTCGAACTCCCAGCATACCTCAGGTGGACACCAATTACATTCCCCCACCACCTCCCCTCATTCAGGACTACCGCCACTACTACTCCACACCTACTGACCTGTCAGGTACAGCACCCAAACGTCATTAGGAGTCTGTTTAATGTGGAAAATTGGTTTGTTTAAGCTTAAACATTTGTACTGATTTATCTCTGTTACCTCTACCTTTTACAGATCTCAACTTTTTTCCTTTTTTACAAGGAGAGAATCATCAGGTAGCAATCCAAATTTTCTTGGCCTGAGGGTACTTGATATAGCTAATCTAGCCTCCGTCTTCTGTTTGCCTTACTCTTTTTGCTGTCTCTCCAGCACTACAACATGGTGATGGCAGCAGCCGCATCAGCATCTGAAGATCACGACCTCCTCCTGAGTCGTTTTCTCCCTTACGGCTCATCACAGCTCTTCCTGGACCCTCCTTCTACCCCTGTAAGCAACAACCTCCCTCCCATTAATGTAAACGGCAGCAACACAGGCAGCAGCCTGCGGGAAAGCCTTGGACATCCACCCGCCCCACGCCCCACTTCCGAATCGGCCCCCACGTCTGCCATCTACGGCCCCATCCCAGATGTCATCTCGTTAGACTGACACAGGACCGAAACTGACTGAACAGACTTCCAAACATTGGGAAGAAAACGGGACATACAGGATGACTGAAGGGTGTTTTTGTAAACGATGATAATCGTTGCCGTGTACAGAGAACAAATATATTTTTAGTTTTACTTTTGTATATACCTATCTATCTAGCTATCTAATGTATATGTAAACTTGAAAGAGTTTTTCCCCCCTCTGGCTTGCTAAATTTGCTTTGGGTTTTATCTCTTGGGTAAACTGATGCTCTTTTTTTCTTCACAGCTTTGTCTCAACCTCTTTAACATAATATAAACACTTTTTATACCCTTTACGCATCATATTCTGTAATCGTCTATATTTTGTCTGATTCCACAGGGCACAATAGCTGCAGTCGGACCGTCTGCTAGACTCTTGGTTCTTTTCTCTTCCCAGCAAAATTGTCCATAACATTTCCCCTAAACATGCACCCATGCATATTTTATATAATGCGTTTATAGGGAAAGTGTCATCATTTACACACCCTTCATGTTGTGTTTTCTACTGCGGAGTACAAAAGAAGATATTTGTTCCCCCCTTATATAATGAAGGTCGTTGGGGTCCAGTGTTATTTTTGACCCCGTTAAAACATTCTTTTGCTTTGCACAGAAGAGATCATAAAGGTTTAGAACAACATGAGAGTAAATGATGACTAAATCATTCTTTTGATGAACACTTCCTTTATTTTGATGGGCCGTTAAGAAGCATTCCTTTACGTCCAGGTTAACAACTGGAAGTAATAGCATTGTTACAGATATCTGACCTCATGATACTTAAGTGAAATGTAATTCATGACTGTTTTTAAAACAATGTAATTCTCTAACAATTTAGCATCCATATTTTCTTGCTCAATGCCAAAAGAACACTGTTTAGTGTTGAAGTTTCTAGAGTGAGAGCTTGTGAGTTCAGTGAACTTAAATGTACGCTTCGAGTGGAAAGTAAGGATTTTCTCTCTCTTTTTTTTTTTTTGTGGCTACCACGCTTGATTGTTCATTCATTGTTTTCTTTCTCCTCTCCTTCCATCCCTCTCTTCTTGAATTTTCCAGAAGGAATGATTTGGTTGGAGGTTCTGCAGTGGCGTAGTCGGTGAGGCTCCGATGTCTTTGGTGTTGGCGTGTAATTGCTCATAGACGTTTGTTTCAGGCTCATGCAGTGACTGAGGTCTCTGCTCAGTTGTTGTCTGTTAGGTCATGTGTGTTTGGTACTGTACAGGAAAACTAAAGCCACTCATCATTTCTTCGGTTTTGTCGTGTGTGCCTTGTGTGAGTGTGTTTTGCGTGTGAAAGACTGGACCTGTTATTATGTACTTCAGTTAGCCTGTATTAATCTGTTCTTCAAGTCGACCGTCGGATATTAAGCTCTTATCTACAGACTTTGTGTTTCTAAGCAAATAATCCTATTGGGTAGTCACATTTGGATGTCCTCTCAAGTGTTGATTGGGATTAACACAGGGAGTTTATTGCAAAAGTTATTTTCTTTTTCTATAAACAAAATTTAAGAAGATTGGGAAAAAATTGTGTGTTCAAAAAGAAAATGGAAATGGTTTATTTAGAAATTGTTAAAATCTTTTTTTTTACTTAATACAGTATACTTAAATGAAACAGGCTAAGTGTGTGTGTTGACCAGACCTCCTTTCAAAGCCTAATTGAGTTTGGAACTGCGTGTGACAGAATCTAGCTATTGCATTTTGTTGTGTCCTTCGACCTCTAAACCTAAATTTCTTATGAAAGTATTAGATGTTTATCACTTGATTTATTTCTTGGCTCTAGGATTGATTTATAAATTAAGTACTTGATGAGATAAAAAAAAAATGACAGAGACAAAAAATACAGTAATGTTATTGCAAAATCCTTAATACCAAATTGAGTACTTGTTAGATCTCTAGCAGTGTTAATGATTGACTTTTTATTTTAACAAGTAAATCAGAACAGTTCTTGTCTGTTGATTCAGTGTGTCTGTCTCATGACATTGTTTGATTGACAAGATTTTCTTACCAGGGATACACAGGCAATGTCCAAAGACAAACACACCTGAAGTGTTAATTTCATTTGTTGATTTTTGTTTGTGACTGATAAAGGGATAAGTTGTGTGTGTATGAATGTGCGTCTGAAAGCGCGTGCATGATTTTGTTGCGTAAGGCAAACATTGTGCAAACTTGGATGTTCCAGTAATGTGCATTTACGTGTTAAAGTTGAATCCGCAACTTCACAACAAACTAATTTATATATTTTAGATGCAGAACTGTGTTATAAATGGACTTAGTGTCAAAGTCCAAGGTTTTTTTTTTTTTTTCATTTCAGTAAGCTGACATCTATGCTCACTGCCTTAAATTTCATCCACTCTGTGTCTATGTGGCATGTTTTATGAAAAGAGAAAAAAAAAAGATTTTTAAGATGTGGAAGACATATTGTACAGTAGACCAATGTCAGTTTGTATAAAGTACTAAGTGAAAAAAAATATTTATTACATGCATTGAAAGAAATTGTTTACCTATTGAATGTTACATGTTTATGTAGAGACATTTAGATGTAATAAAATGCATTGAGTTAACCTTGGCTTTTGTCTTGATTACAAAACGAGCTGATGTGTATACACTTTTTCTTATAGTATATTTAAGAATTTGGACATTACACTCCTTTACATTTGTGCTGAATAGCTCAGGTATTTTACCTTGCTGTAACTTACAGTCTAAGATGGATGTAACCTATTTGAGTTGAATGGCATGCTTCTCAGTGATAAAGGTCAGACAAGCCTTAATCAATCTGTGGAAAGGTGAGGATTCTAAATTGGGAACTAACCAGGTCCCTGTTCATATTTTAGAAAGTATCACAGCCCCTGTATCTGGGGCAACAAGCTTTAAGCCATTTTTAGTTCACACAACTGATGAGATGATGATATACAGTAAGATGATATGAAGTGTTTCATTTAAATACTTGCATGCATGCATACATACACTCACACACATATGTATGCATAAAACTGTCACTGAAACACCACTTTCAAGGTACAATGTTTGAACTATTGAGTGTGCATGGTCCTCCCGAATGGAGTCCTTGGCCTGTCTAGCACAAGTTTTGGGCTCAGAGAGTGCCATGATGTTGCAGTCCAAACCATCACTAATATACCGCCATGCTTTACTAAACAGTCTATGTGGTAAGCTGTAACTCTCCTCAGGCTGAAGAAAAAGTTAATTCACATCTGTTAAGTAGAATATAGAAGAAAGTTCAATACTCTCCAGCAATAAAAAAAATTAAGCGTGGTCATTTTTACTTGTAAGTATGGTTGAACTGGATTCTCAAAAGTAAGCAGCAAAGACACTGGTTAATAAAATGAGATTAGATACATTTGTGTCATTTAATTACTGCAGGTTTGGGTCATATTCTGAGTTTAATTCATTTTGATGAATACTAAATTAGTTTTTTGAGGGTGAGATGATTTCATGCACATTCACATGTAGTCTAGAACAAGGCTGTATTCACACACCGTGCGCAACACCTCTGTATTTCTGATTTCTCCCAACATGGGGTCTGGTTCTGGTTTCTCTCAGTTTTGTTCTGTAACCCACCAGTCATTTTGATAACACATGCATGGTGTTTTCTACTGTTAAAATAAATCCTAAAATAAGTGCATAGGGTTCTGCGATTCCTCCAAGTGTCGTATTAAAAAACCTTCAGTGTCAGGCTGCATTAATGTACTAATGTGAGTGTCAACTTTACCTAAAGCAAAAACTGGTGCATATTTACATGTGAACAGCAGATGGCAGTGAAAACTTACCAAGATGGATTCACTTTCTCATCATATTGAATTTAGCACATATCTAACTAATGACTGTGTACTGACATGATTCTTCTTCTGAAGTTATCATTTAATGCCTGCAGATTTATAAGGGTATAAAATGGGTATAAGTATGTAAATAAAATGTTATAACTCAAACGGGAAGACGAATGACTGCTCTCGGTGGGCGGGGACATTTAAAAAGCGCCCGACATAAATTGTAGCGCGCGCCGCATTGTGCTCAATAGTTTCAGAACCTTGATCTTGTGCGCGTGGCGATGATGGATGAGTGATGCTTTGCCAGTTATCAGTTAAAAAGCCTAAACGTATATGATAACACTGATTAAACTACAGGTCTGTTAAAGATAAGTACATATGAATCTTTAAGTGTATATGCTACATTATTTGTGGTTATGGGCAACGCCGAAGTAGGGAAACCGCTGGATATGGGAGACATTAATCAGAGCGGTGTGATCAACAGATCAATCAGTGATCGAGAGCGCTTTAAAAGCCTGGAAGACATTGATGTGACCGCCGATGGGAGTCCGGTGTTGAGATGCTTGATCTCCATCACCTACTCGGTGGTTTGCGTCGTTGGTCTGATCGGGAACCTGTTGGTGTTCTTCTTTATTCGCGTGAGGCAAGAGAGACGCACGTCCAAAATAAACTTCTTCATCCTCAATTTGGCCGTAACGGATTTTCAGTTTGTGCTGACTTTGCCTTTCTGGGCTGTGGACACGGCGCTGGACTTCAGCTGGCCGTTTGGAGACGCCATGTGTAAGATCATCCTGTCGGTGACCGTGATGAACATGTACGCGAGCGTCTTCTTTCTGACCGCGATGAGCATCACGCGGTACTGGTCAGTCGCTTCAGCTCTGAAGGACCGCAGCAGGCAGACCAGCTGCTCCATCAGGTGGGTCAGTGTCGTCCTGTGGTCTCTGGCCACCGTGGCCACTGCGCCAACATCCATCTTCTCCACAGTCACCAACGTGGCCGGCGAAAAACTTTGTTTATTGCGTTTTCCCGCCGGGCAGTATTGGTTGGCGGTCTATCATCTCCAGAAGATACTGATCGCTTTTATTTTGCCCATGGCAATAGTGTCCATCAGTTATCTGCTGCTCTTGAGGCTCATCCGACAGCGGAGCATGAAGAACAACTCAAAACGAAGAACGCAAGTCACAAAGTCCGTCACCATCGTGGTCTTGTCGTTCTTCCTCTGCTGGATGCCCAATCATGCCATCACGTTTTGGGGCGTCCTGGTTAAATTCAATGCTGTGTATTGGGATAAGTCGTACTATATCGTTCATACCTATGTGTTTCCGGTGACCGTGTGCCTGGCGCACGCGAACAGCTGTTTGAACCCACTTATTTACTGTCTTATGCGTAAAGAGTTCAGGAAAAAACTGAAGGACCTATTTCTCCGAGTCTGAGAGAAACAAGTGTGCGTGCATCCCGCGCGACAGTCCTGGGAAACAAACGTTGTTCCTTGCTAAAATGTAACCATCAGTCATTATTTACTTAGCCTCATGTTTTTCTACGTCTGTATGACTTTAATTTCGCAGATCAAAAGGGATGTCAGTTCACAGGTGTGGGACAACATGAGGGTGAGTAAATAATAATAGAATTGGCATTTTTGAATGAACTGCCAGTACCCATAACAGTATAAGCATGGTGTACAGTTGTGTTGCGTGAATGTCTTTGTCTTTGTTCTTGTGAAACATTGTTTTAAAATAGGCTAACTGTCGATATAAAAAAGGTTACCCTCATTTTGCGTTTAAAAAAAGAAACAAAAATGCAGTTAAAGTCATAATACCATTCAGTGTACCATACTTTAGATGCTCCACTTCCGTGAAATGTTAATAAAATAATAATAATTGTGCACTTTGTATCTCAGTTCTAGGGGTAATTGTGTATATTTCTGAGTGTTAAATTAAAATCCATTTGAATTAAATAAAAATCTGACTTTAATAAAGAGAGAATATATAAGAGACCATGCATGTTTCTGAGGATTATGTCTGAGCAAATATATAAAAAATAAGAAAAGAATAAGGCTTTAGGTCAAATTTCCATTTTTTCCTAGCAGGGATTTTGTGTTCAAACACATTGTTTAAAAGCCTCTTAAATCTTTGTGAATTTTAGCATCCAAAATTAAATTCCAGTATCATCATTTTGCTATCGCCATTGGGTAACAAGTGGGCATATTAAAACCACACTGATTCTGCTAGATTTAAACCTAAAGGCTGAACTGTGTTTTCAGGAAAAGGGGATTTTGCATAAAAGTGAAGAGAGGGGAAGTTAGAATATGTGTTGTTGGCAAAACCTTTGGTTTGATATTGTAGAGTAATACCTTTGATGTTTTTGCTGTTTTATACAGTTTAAATTGAGCTGAAAAGCATAAAATAAGTTGTTTAATGTCAAACTTACACATGCTATTGATCAATGAACAGTCAATTTGTCCAATGAACATTATTTATTTATCTGTCTGGACATTAAAAGTTAGATTCGGTATCTGTTCTGAATTGAAAATCCTATACAAGATTTGACATTATAAAATAAACCTACCTTGTAGAAAGAAAGTGACACTAGACCTATAGTCTACTCTTTGTAGCTACATAATAAGCCATTTACAACTATTTAAAAAAAAACGTTCTCAGCGAAATCAGTTAAATTGATATTTGTACACCTTACACGGCCTAATAAGTATGGATAACCGAGCCACCGATTTCCGTCCAATTTGCTGGTCCTCCTTTTCTCTCACACTCACTGATTGGCAACACGCTCTCTGAATTTCCCTCTCACACCACATCTCTGTCAGTCTTGTCTCATTCTCAATTAGCATTACTGACAGCCACTCCCACAAGCCCCCAGCCAAGATACCACCATCCACCCTGATCAGAGCTTTGTGAATCAAAGCATTCGGGAATACGTCAAGCAAAGCAAGGCAGAAATACGTTTCATTTAGTTGGGCAAGGCCATATCAGTCTCTTTGCACACATCCAGACATGTTCTTCTATCCAGTAGAAATGACAGCTCTGCGGCATGCAGGTAATTACCCAGAAAGGGGCGATCAGGTTCATAACCGCTGAGAATGGTTAATGTCTTGTTAAATTGTGGTTGCTTTAAATCACTTACATAGTAAGCTAATGATGGTCATTTGAAGGCAATTTGGAAGATTTGAAAAGACGGTACATCTGCTGCTGTTTACCGTCACGCTCACACAGAAGCCTTTTAATGGACACTCGGCACAGAAATGATGCTCTTGATGATGTTCTGTTGGTTATGGTACGTCACACTCCCGTGTTTAGTCTGTTGAGGTCAGCGGACTGTGAGGAACAGTCTGGCCAGCAGTTGCTCTTTTTTTGGATGCAAATATTTTCCCACTGAAGACCAAACCAAAAGTATTCTTTAAAAACAAAGCAGTAGGCACAACTATGGCTCCTATAATTCTGTTCCTCTCATTTTATGTGTGCACTTTGATTAAGTTTGTCTACATACCTAGAAATTGAATCAAAACAAAAATAAATTCTGCATTTGTCCTGTTTGTGTACAAAAGCAACCTACACTCTCAAAAATAAAGGGCGGAACACTGGGGCGGAACCTTTTCAAAAGGTACACTTTTGTACCTATTAGGTTCAAATATGTACACTTAAAGTACTAATCTGTATATTTAAGGTACCAAAATTGCCTCTTTAGGTACCAACATGTCCCTTTTGAAAAGGTACCGCCCCAGTGACAGCTTTTGTACCTTTATTTCTAAGAGTGTATTTGTTTCGGCCAGTAACATTATTGCTGCTATAACAAACTTTCCATGTACGTTGCTTTTTTTCTTGAGATGTGGTCACATACGTGGAGGTATGAATGTTAAACGACTGAGTGCTGGATGCAAATTCACCGGTTTGCCCATGGATGTTTGTCAATATTACAAAACTCACTTTGGTCTCCCGCTGAGTGTGCTAATATAATCAGATCCCCCATTGTTAACAGGATTTCCTGTGGAGACATGGTTTCCTATTACTGAGTGGGTTTGGAGTTATGTTATACTAGTCATTTCCTAATGCACATCATCAAATCAGCGTATTCCCATTATGATCTAGATAAGAATATCATCACATAGGAATGTAATTTGTCCATTTGGATGTGTGTATTCTACCCACAGTATATTGCTCTCCGCCCCTGGATATATTCAGTAACAATATAAACCAAAACCTAGAAGTGAATGTAGAGCATTGCATGTTTTATAATTGAGTTGCTTGTATGTGCAAGCAGTTATTAAATTTATTTTTATTATCTTTATTATTCATCCTAATATTTTCAAATGAAAAGTGGAATCTATTTAATCATGTCTGTTTTATTTTACCTTTATACTGAGACATCCAAGTCTGACAATATGACTCTATATAACTAAAAGTTTTGAGAATAGTTTGAACAGACTTTCAAAATTCAGACACATTTTCTGTGTGATAACATGTATTGTGGTCTATGGAAATAACATCTATTAAGATTTTTTTTTAAACGATTAGGAGACTAATTAAGATTGGGCTTTGTTTGCATAGGCAAATGAAAGATGTGTTTGATGTTTTCGAATGAACACACAATGGATCCACTCTTACTGTCCACAGCGATAAGGACTTCATTCAGGGTATTTTATCAATGTCTGTGTATTCTCTGTATTTTTAACCCATGACCTTGGTGATACTAGTACCAGGCTCAGACAGTTGAGCTACAGTAACCACGACCAGCATTTATATATTACTGTATGCTTGTTTATTAGATCGTCTCAGACGAGAAAATTCTTTAGTGCTTTACTCAACCTTGTGAAAATGCCCTCTTGATCTCATCCCTGTCCTCTCTCCACTGAGAGATCTCTGGTATTGATCTTACTTCTGATGTCAACACACCGTTTAGTAGTGGAACTGTAGTAAACTGAAAAAACTGAATCAGCAAGTAACAGTGAATTAAACAAGGAGGTAGATAAGATTGAAATCACGGAATAATTTCCCACCTTTCTTGACTAGAACTGTGAAATGACTTTACATCTCATTCTCCCCTTCTGTTCCTGCATATGTGATCTCAAAAAGCCTGCATGACAGCTTAAACTTGACAAGAGTGAATTATTCTTCCTTCCAGCTAAAAAACGACCCTGCCAAATTTCTCACTACAAGCTGAAGGTCACACAGATGTTGCCTACAGGAGTGTGGAAACATTAGTGTCATCCTTAATGACAAGCCCTCGTTTGTAAAAATGAATGTCCTGTTTGTTTATGGTCTAAAATAAAGCAAAAGTTACATATTTTTTGACCCCTAGTCTTTGTATTTTTTTGACCCCTAGCCCTAATTCTTTGTCCTGTCTCAAGTAATTAAAAGGTGATTTTCACATAAAGTAAAAGTACTTTTGTGAAAGACATGGGTGTTAACAATCTTTCAGAGGCAGATTACTAACATATGAAGTCATTAACCAAACTGTTCTCTTAATATTGTTCTGACAGTATTTTGTCCAGGAACCAAACCTTGGCAGTGGGAAAGTCAAATTTCCTGCTGAATGACTCTATGAGCTTGACCTGAGGGCTTATATAAGGACAATCAGGCCTCTTCTTCTAAATCTTTCAATTTCACTTCCTGAACAAAATCTATAACCAAGCACTGAAAAAACAGATTCAACAATGACAACGAATGTACTATGTATTCAAATATAAATTTAGAGATACGGTATATAATATTGTAACACAAAATTTAATTAATTAATTAGTTTGTTTGTTTTTAGCAAAAGATAGGCCTACTTTTTTCAAGTAATTTTTCCTGACGTTTAAAAACAGACTAATCTCAAATGCCTCACTCACTAGTTTCATCAAGGGACTGTTGTCGTTTCTTTTGTTCTTTTCAAGGCCAGAAGGGGGCAACACATCTCTTAAATGGGACAAATATAACAAATGATTTACATGCGAATACAGGTACTAGCATAGCTTTAAAAAATAAAAGGTATAAAAACATTTTAATTTTAATAAACTGGATCGCGGAATGTCATTTATGAATAAAGTTTTTTTTTTTGAACACCAGCGATTGACCTTTCAAATAAGTTATAAATGAAGTATCCTTAGCGCCATACATATTGGCGCTGTAATCAAAATAATGAAATTCAGTATGGCCACCTGTTTTGTACCAAAAAAATGTCTTTTCTAGCCTCTATGGCTCCACCCAAAACACTTCAGGTATTCTTCACACTCTCTCAATACTCTGTCCAAGACAAAGTCCAGCCTTTTCCAGGTAAGAATGACGTCAGGCGCACAACAGCATCTCCTGTTGTTCCCTGCTATAATTTCAAACGCTGCTAGGACCACGAGGAAGTCCCACCCCCACTAACGATTAATTGGCTCGAACGTAATTTATTCTGCTGTCCCTCGCTACTATTGGGCTACGGCGTTGTCAGTAAGGAAACGCGTCCAGATAAGTCTGCTGGTGTTTCGCGTCAGGTGAAACTCGCGGTGTGTTGTCAGACGTTAAAAGTTGTTTTTGCGTAATCAAACTAAACCTTAAAACGTAACTGTTGTTGTAATTTATTCAAATACTAACCGACAAGCTGCTGTTTATTTATACAACCAAAGAGAAAACATGAAGAGTTTGAAGTATCGACTGAAAAAGCATGAAGTGACCATCACAGTAAGTTTCGAGTTTAAAACAGATGTGCTTGTTTTGTTTTTATGAAAACTCCAGAATCGAAATTGCGCAAGTTTAGTTTCTTGACACAGTCGGTTAGCTTCATTTATTTTCGGGGTGATATTTTATCTACTTCGTGTAGTTGTTTTGTTCCCAAGAGGGTTTACTGAGATCATCCAGCATTAAGGCAAATCTTTTGACACTTAATCATGTGTCACATCCTCTAACAGGCCGGGACACGGGCACTGCTCTTTATGCTGCATGAATTCACATGAATTTGCTGAAACTTTAAATTTGCCTCTTATTGTAGTTGTAAAATATTTTGCTTGCTTATAAAAACGAAACCAGGGTTGACTTTATGTTAGGATATTATATTGAGCTCCTGAAAACGAGTGAATAGTTTTCTTTTCCTGGAGTAGAACATGGAATCCAAAAACGCAAACAGCCTTAATTCAGAAGCAGCTGATCCTTGAGATCTTCACCCTCCCCTCTTTTTAATTTCCATGTCAAAGAGCCTGGCACCCAGAGCAGTGTGGGAGGCTGCATGGGGGTTAGTTATTGAAGAGCTTTTCAAGGGTTTTGTTTTGGCTTTAAAATGAAGGGATCTCACTGTGTGGTGACCAAGATTCACAGGAACTGATGTCATGTTCACTCAGCATTTGATGATCATATGTGCTTTCTTAAACTGTGAGCTCAGTTTTGATGCCTCTTTGACACATGGGAAAAAGCATTTCCACATGCTTTCAGAGCTGGACTATTGTCACTGGTTGCCCTCCGACTTAACTGAGCACAAAGGACCATGGGAGCACACCCTCTCTTTTTGTGACATGTCTGTAGATTCTTTCAGTGGCTGGAAGAGTTCTCTCAGTTTCAGAAATCGTTCACACACACACACACACATTTTAGTCTTAATCAGAATGATTGTGTTATACTGTATGTTAAAACTATGTAAAACCACATTTCTGCATTAGGATTTCCATAAATCTGAACTGGACAGTTGGTATCTATGGCCTCGTTGTAAGCACCTTATTCAGAATATACCCTGTAATTTAAGTAAGGAATAATTGACGACGGGCCGTTGAATTATTAGAAAAATAATGCACACCCGAGGTGGTGATGCGGTCAC
>JAUMHR010000052.1:11698588-11709564 GCA_032361145.1 Enteromius fasciolatus | reverse complement strand
TATAACATACATTTATATCTGATATCTTATGTTAACTAAACTTTTTAGGTTACTTTTTGACATTTCTGGTATGGATTTTTTTGCAAAACAAAAATTAACAATAATACACCAATAACATTTTGGTTATTAAAATATGAATTGTATAAATAAGTTAAACCAAACGTTTTTGATGTATTAAAGAATTTTCCTTCGTGAAGAATCTGATTACATTGTGATTTTAATAGTACCGCATTACCTTTGATTAATTGATCAAGTAAATCATTTTTTAAGGCTGCATTTCAAAGACTGCGTTTGACAATTATATGGCAATAAAAGCAGAATAACATTCTCATTCGTTATTCCCCTTTATTTTTCAGAAAACGTGACACAATATTAATCCAAAATCCATTTATGTTATCAAAAATAAACCGTCAAACAGGTTTGGACCAGCATACTGCTGAGTAAATGATGACAGAGATTTTAATTTGGGGTGAACTGATGATGTTTAGTGACTGCAGTGCGCAGCCATGTTTACGATCTATTCAACACTGTCTTTAAAAGTATCATAGTGTGCAAGCAGTGGTGTTTCTGACTCTTTGGAGCCCTTGAGGCAAGCCTGAGGCCTGAAGTAAATGAATGCACATTTTCCCCGTACTGCATCTCACTCGCAGTTTCTGTTTTCAGTTTTAATTTCAGTGAACAAACTACCTAAAGCTATTAACCCGTAGATACAACCCAAACCTTTCTACCTTCATTTAGTTTTGATAACGTCTAAAGTGTGATGTCACTGTTTAATTGTACAGCATCTACTGCCTTTCACCATCTATCAACAGTAGTTTTCTGTAGTACCTTCTTTGCATTCATAGATTGTCTTCAGAATGGGATGTTGTTTGGTGTTAAAGGAACAATATCATGATAAGACTACTTTGCTGAATCACTGCAGCGGTTTGCATTACAAATGACCATTTTAAGGGCTTCTTTGTTCTCTAGCTCTAAAGGGTACACTGGCACCAAAAAGCAAACCAGGCCAACTGTGCTGTCCTTAAAGGGATAATTCACACAAAAATTAAAATTGTCGTCATTTACTGTACAGCACTTTGTGTCAAATCTATATGACTACTTCTGTGAAATGCAAAAGAAGATATTTTATGTAATGTTTTCCATTCCTTGCATTAAAAGTCAGTAAGCGCCAATAAACCTTTTGGTTCCCAGTGTTCGCCAAAACATATTTTGTGTACCAACAGTCAGACAGGTTTGGATCGAATATGAGGCTAGGTAAATTATGACAAATGTAATTTGTGAGTCAGCTAAAGGGGCGGGTTCAAAACACTGCAAAACTTTTGAGACCATGCCTGCAGAAACCAATCTAGCAATCATGATTTTAATTTAATTGATTAGTCCTGAGTTGCTAAATCAGCTAAATCTTAAAGCTGGCATGAAATGAGAATTTCACCTTTATTAATTATTTTTATACAATATACCATAGCTTGTTGATGCTACAACATAAACTGCAGACATGGACGTCTTATTTAACTACTCATTAGAAACATACGTTAAATATATATATTATAAAAAAAAAAAAAAAAAAACACTTCAAAATGGTGAACGCAGTGATGTAACATAGCTCATGTCTAGAAGGTAACCCATGTAAGCAAATTTATGCCTAAATCTACTTAATTTGGACCAACTAAAACCAGTATCTTACCAGTTTCTTATATTAAATTGAACAGTTCTCTTTTCTTGTATCTCTCTGGGATAATTTGCGGGAGAGATGTGTCCACACGACCCCTCCACTTTTAGCTAAATCGCGTGACATGCAGGAATATACCTAAAAAAAAAAATAAAGTTTTTTTAGATAAGAAAATTATTGGTCTCCGTTAAATAACTAGAGCATTAAATCACACAAGTCTGTGAATTAATGTATTTATTGACTGCTGTGAAGAATCTTGCCACTAATTATTCTTATTTTGATAATTTTATATAGTCACTTTGTTGCCATGGGCCTGTTTGCGATGTCCACTGCACAGACCCCAGTGCGGCTGTACTGCTTGCGCTGTAGTTAAGCCACTGGGTGTATGCAGTTTATGTTGTAGAACAAACTTTAAAGTAGCATCAAGTTATGCTTACCACAGGCATTATATTACATTTACATTTACATTTAGCAGACACTTTTATCCAAAGCAAATTTTACTCATAAATTGAAAAACAAAACAAAAAAAACCCAATTGGAATGTCTTGAAGGAACTAGCAGTAAATTAGCCTAGTCTTGTGGATTCTGATATCATGCCTGGACCACTATATTGAAACCTTTTGGATTGTAGCAAATTGTTAAAATCTATCATTTTACCCAGCCCTGCTGCTTGCCTTTGATCAAAGTAATTAGCTTTAGTTTAATAATTCCATTGGCTATGTTATTCAGTCCCCAGTTCTGTCAAGAAGAACCAGAGTTTTATTTTCACCATCTGTAAAATGTTTTGAAGCGAATTAATAATCCAGTCCTCCAGGCAGCAATATCGTTATTTATTTCCTGAGTTGATTGGTGAAAGTACAGGAGTGTCTAAACATGGTGTATCAGTGTTTGTGCCTGCTGTGTCTGTCTGAAAGCTTTGCTGTGTCCGTGTCTCCAGTGCCCACTGAGCCTCTCTGAAAGCTTTGCTGTGTTAAGCTCAGGCCCCCAGTGTAGTGGGAAACTGACAGTGAGGATTGAAGGTTATCCTAGGATGAATAAATGACTGGGGATTACAGGCAATGGGAATTTGTTGTAGTTGAAAGCCCTCAGGCTTATATGCACAGCTCAAAAGGCTGGAACCCGGAACCCTGTCATCAGTACACGGCAGAGCTGACGGTACTGCGATAAAATGAGTTTCACCGAACCCGTTGACCAACATGGAGTTGCAGATGCCGGTTCTCTGCTCATTCCTCAAAGAGAATACATTTAAGCTTTGATTTCAAAGTATTGAGCATATTTACAGAGAGAGTGAATTGAGTTAAATAAGGTTTTAGTTTAAAAGTGGAAAAGCGAATTACCTGGTAAGCAGGTTGGTGTACAAGTACGTAATTTGCACATGGTTTGAGTTATGAGTCTCATATCCCAGGCATGTGTATGAAAGAAACATTAGCCTAAGTCTGATGGTCATCACTTTATAAATGATTTAAGAGGGTTTTCCTTTTTTTTTGAAAATCTGTGTGCTCTTTCATCTGATCTGATTTCATTCATTCAGAAAGGCAGGTATAGAGGAAGAGGATGTCTTGGGCCAGTTGTGTTTTCAAGAGTTTTTGATAACACGCATGTCATTATTTTGTACCTAAAACAATTAAGCTGATCCACTGCAGAGAACTTGGGAGACTGATTCATGAATGTGCGCTTTTAATGCAGCTTAGTTTTAAGCGTGGTTCTGGGCCGGAAAATTTGGCTCCGTGCTTGTCGCTAAAACCTGCTGGTCTTGAACCAGGAATTGCTGTCGCCAGAGGTCTGTGGGTGGAGGGTCAGGATAATCTTTTCACCAAGTATTCAAAACAACAGTATTTCAGGACTGACTTAGAAAAAAAAAAAATCGACCCCAAAAAACAAGGTTGCTCCCATTATTGTGAACAAAGCTGTCTGCACAGGAACCAGCTAATGCAGTGCACGTTCGGTTAATGGACATCCTGTTTCTATGACACTTTAGTTTTTCCCTGTCATTTTAGCTTTTTATTTGACACATGTTTTATTACTGTGATGATTATTTGCTATTTCTTCTGATTATCTGTTTGTTTGTGATTTAAATCCAAATCAAGAAATTCACAGAAAATTCACACTAAATCACAGAAATTTCAAACACTACAATGTCTTTACGTCTGTTATTTTGTCAGTTTCAGAGAGCTAACGGATTTTTTTGATGGATGGTAAAACTTTTTCTTGTGAATTTTTGTGGAGTGAATTTTGAGAGACTTTATTTTAGCAAGTTTGTTCTTCTCATTTGCTCATTTGAAAATATAAGAAGCCATTTGAGGCCAATGTTTAATGCCATTTGATCACTGATCTGAAAGCGCAGGGCTTATCAGCAAGTTTTTAGTTGTGTACTGGATTTTTGTGGCTCTTCCTCATCCCACATTCCGTTTTTGCTGAAGTCATCTAGAGGATGCTTGGAAAGAGAGAGAGAGAGGAATGTGCTGATATGTGTACCAGATGTTACCCAGTTGCATGATTGGTGTAAACAGCATAACATCTGGCACATTTTCTTATCACCCACTATTTTAACACATTTTCACTCCTCCCTTATACTCAATTGGAAACTATATCTTCTTCTTCTCTGTCCCATTCTCACTCTCTTGGGAAAAGTCTGAAAAGACATTAAGCGTTTCTTGCCTCACCCTTTCTGAGATCACCTTACACAACCAAAACAGCCACATTTCCAAAGATAGGAGAATTGTTTGAATATTTATGCATTTGAAAAGGAGAGGGAAAATCTTAGATGGTGTGTTTTCACTAAGAAAGCTAACAGGGTCCAGGATTTATGTCTTCTGTTTAAAATCATCTGTATTAGCCTAGCACTTCTTGAGTGACAAACAATTATGTATGCATTTAATTTCTATTCTAAATCTGTGTTTTTGTCACTCAGAACTGTTGCTTTTTAAGAGCTTTAAAAGAGCTTTTTCTGTTGAGCCATATTCCCATGCTTGCCCACACTTGTCTTTTACCGTATATGCTCAAAACGTGTACAAACAACATGCGTCCACGGCTTTGATGTATGATTTGGTGCTCTTAGTAAGACAGGGACCCTCCTTTGTCTTTCTTAAACTCTCTAGAGTGTTCTCAAATAGCGGTAGACTACATTAATTCGTAGCCATGATGCTATAGAGAACACTGTGCTTTTTTTTTTTTTTGTATTTACTAAACACTCATCCCATTGTCCATGCTTCTCCCCTTTTCTACCTGGCTCTTTTCCCAGAAACACCATAGAAACCTTGAATATCCATATCACATGACATCATTTTGAGAATTTGAGGTATTCCTGGTATTTGTCCTTTTGCATATTCAATTTCATTTGGGTAAAAAGTTCACGAATCACCCCCAAACACTCATTAAGGCCTAACATGGCAAACAAAAAATCTTAATGGATAAGATTCAGGCAACTGCATTGGTGTTCTGTCAGTTAAGATCTATATTTGTGTTAGTGTTTATTATATTCATTCGCAAGCTTTTGATGAGTCACTGTCAGAATCATACATTAATTTAATGTATTTTTAATTGATAGAACTGGAAAAAAACAAACAACAAAAAACAACAGCACCTCATTGACGTGTCTATTGATTCCCATACACTTAATGTTTTAACACACAGCAGTCGTTGTAGCTGTCAAAAAATGGGATAATATCTTGTTTTTGTATAATATGCAACAGATAACACTTTAGTGCCTGCTCAGGAGGAGCTGGAGAGACGGATAATGAATGAAATGTGTTGCTGCATATTGATTGTGTGGAACGTACTTTGCAAACAAGAGGCTGCAGTCCTTCATGAAGAGACACTATTCATTATGTTGACGAATACCTAAGAGAGATTACTCTCAGATTACTCATTAATTATGGGCTATTTGACCAGGTATCCATAGAGTACACCACCCCAAATTGCATTGGGACCCCAAAAACCAGGTCTGTTAATTACAGTTGTCAAACGCTGTCAAAAGTCTTTGTGATTTAAAGCTATGTTGAGAAAAATGTTCATAGATTTTGTATGTACTGCGATTTATCATTGGCTGTGTTTTATAATCTGATTACCTTCATTTTAGGATACAATGAAAAAATTAAAACCAATTGTATTTTAGGTCCTTTATGAAACATTTGACTCTTTTCATTCGTTTTATGGGTAGATTAGGCACTGTTTTTGAAGAGACATACTATGAAACTGGGTCTCCAAACACTGTCTGACAGCTCGTGATTTTGTGTGGCTCTGGTAACTGCTGACCTCAGCGTGAGCGCGCACACACACAAGCTCGCTGCTGAAACACAGCAACAAAAACTTTAACTGATCTTGTGTTGATTCACCGTGATCAGCAGTAAAGAAACCTGAGGAAAGGGGGTTCTCAGAGTCGGCTCCACTAAATCATTTAAAATCGTACTTTATGGGAGCATAAAGCAGATTTTACTTGCCGTCAAATTTGCTGATTTGTTCAAATAAACAGCCATCATCATGTAAGGCGTTTGGACTGCCTCCTAGAGGAGAGATGTGGCACTGGCCTTAATGCATTCCTCTCACGGAGACTCTTTTTCTGTATCAGTGGAAAAATGTGCTCTGTTTCTTGCTCACTTTTCTTACCAGTAGGTTAATTGTCTACTAATCCCACCCCATGAGGAAATGAATTCTTGGCTCATTGTTTTGTCATAACTCTTTCAGGTTTGACTTGAGTTTCTACTCGGCTCCATCATAAAATATCTGCTGTTAAACCAGCTGTCACCCCCTTCTGCTATTTATACCACCTTGGTAAATGTTCACTTGCAACAGTGTTCTATGATAAATGTGTTTTTACTTTAAAGAGAGAGTCCATAAAAAAAAAAAACCCTCATGTTTTTCTGTACCTGATATATTCTGAAGAATGTGCTTAATGTTTGGTCGAACAAGTAAAGTCTTGACCCCCTGACGACATGTTTTTTTGTCATTTTATCTTCATACAGCATTGGAATGAGATGAGGGTGATTTTAAATGATAACCGCATTTTCAGTTTTGACTGAAGTAGTATGTCTTTATGTGATGAGTAACATAGGCATTTGTATATTTCTTCATTTATTGGCATTGCCTTAAGGATACCTACAATCCTATATAAAACTGCTAAAGAATGCTTCTTTCCTTTCCAAGCAGGGAAGAGTTTAGTAGGCATAACGTGTGTGCGTGTGTGTGTGTGTGTGTGTGTGGTATGAAGGAAAAGGAGGGGGGTGTAAGGAGTTTCTAAAGGGTGTAGTGAGACAAGTCTTAACCTGCCAGTCTCAACATTGGTTGCTAGGCTTTAGCTGGCAGAGTCACGGCGGTGTGATGTCCTTTCTTATTCTCTTTCACACTAACGTTCACACATACAAACAAACATGCAGACACGCACTCATCTTTGCAATATGTGCTTTTCTTTTTCTTCCTCTCAGCACTCATCAGATCTTCTCATTCTCATCAGAGTGTACTTTAAGTTGTGCTGGCTTTGTTGTTTCAGGTGTTTCCCTCAGGCAAATGCAATATTGGGCCAGAAAAATGTATTCTTCTCTTGTTTTTCTAGTGGGATCGTGCTTAGACCTAGATGAGTTAACTAAGGTCAGGCAAATATTGTTTTAATGAAGTATGTGGACCTTTGAATATCTGAAATGCTGTGAGCCCTTGATGTGTTGATGGTTAGACATATTGAAGAGATCATCGTGGAATTGACAATAGCTAGAGTTGCATCATAGAAATGAATGTTGCTTTGATACTTGCTAGTCAGTGAGTGAAGTTTTGGAAGGCTTCAGAGTTAGAAGACCATAATATAATGATAAAATAAAATAATGAATTGTGGCTTTTATTTTATCATTATATTATTGTCTTCTATGACTTATCTAAGTAAGTTGTAAGTATTATCAAAGGTTTTGGTAAGTGCATGCTACTTGTACGTGGGTTTATGGATAAATGAAATGCTTGCAGGAACAGTCGTCCATCTCCGTGGTTAAGGCAGTCCATTAGGGGGCTCCAGTGTTATAGCAGGGAGAAATTGAAATGTGTTAGAAAGTGCTGTCACAGTCCTATTTTCCACCACAGACCAGAATCCACAGAAATGGGAGCAAGCGAGGTCACTATAATGTAATGCCAAAAATCCAAAGCATTCCCCATCATGACTGTTATTATAAAGAGACACTTTCCTTTTCTCTTTTCTTTTAAACTTTGGAGCAGGGCTGCACGATTATGGCAAATTAATTTTTTTTTAATTTATTATCACAATATATATTGAATGATGTTTATACAGTTGCTTGAAGCAACCACATGCCATATTTTTAAAGAAAAATAAACAAGCTAAAACTACTGAAAACTTAACACTTTTTTAAATAAAAAAAAGTAAACATATGCATAGTATTCTAATGCTATACTAAAACTAAAATTAAAACAATGCAAAATAAGAAGACATATAGAAAGAAAAGAACACATAAGCACACAGATTAACATAAATGAATTTTAAATGATGCTATGAACGATTATGTAGCCTAATTGTGGCATCTGTGATTGCAATTTGTTCTGAGATATTCCACTCCTCTTTCTCTCATGTTATGCACATTTAATCAAATGGGTTAAAGAGTTTTGATAGTCTCTTTTATCCAGCCATTCCATGTTTTCACAATATTTAGGAATTTTTTAGTATTAGCAAGTACACAAATAAATCGGTAGAAAAATCTGAAGAGATTTTAGAGAGGCTCTCTCCAAAGCTCCATAAAAGTTGAACTTTTAAATAAACGCAAGTTGCTGAGGCTGTTTATTTTGGCCCCTAACATGGGAAGGAATCCCATTTCATTTTGTTTGAAATAACAATTGAAAAAGGGGTGACTGTGTGAGAGAGTTATAGTGGGAGTTATTTAGTCTGGAATGCGTCCTCATTCATCAGAGCGGTGATGGGACTCTGCTCTGGTGGAATAAGATGCCTCTGCTTTGATAGAGATGTTGGACGGACTGGCGCCGACCAACAGAGGATGAACTCTGAAGAAGTCATGACTCCCCTGTCTAGAATCCACTCAGATATGCTGTGCCACCCACAGTCTGTATCTGTCCTTCCTGACTAAATGATGAATAATGTATCGGATCTGATTGCATTCAGTCTGGTTTAAAGTTTATCTTGAGCATTTCACTCATTCTGAGCACAATTCAAAACCCATGAATTTGTCAAAAGAGACAGAAAAGATGTTTATAATTTAAGGCTGGGTATCGTTACAAAAATTCAGATTTCGATACCGGTTCCTGAACGATACCTTTTTCGATACCAATTTCATGAAATCAGTTTTAACAAAATGACATTATCTTCATTATCATGTTATCATTATCTATTTTTTTTTTTTTTTTTTTACCCAGATTGTTGACATTTATACAGACTCAAAACCTCATCGCCTGAGCCACTGCACGGAAAAAAAATATCCAATACAATAAATCAGTGCAAATTAGTTTTAATAAAGTTCAAATAGTTTTCAGTTTACACATCTGTTATGCTCCCTTTACACTAGTGAATTATTATGTATTCTTACAATTGCCTTATTATTTTTTCCCCTCTGAAACTTTTGTGTATTTAAATTTTTTTTCAAGGCATAAAACATTTGTTTTTTTATTAATGATTTATTTTTTTTGTTTGATTAATAAAGGGGATTTTTATATTAGTTTAAAACACTGAAGAAATAAAGTTTAAATCATTTTTGTAGTAGCCTATTATGTATATTCTACTAAACAATAGTCATATATTTCTGCTGCCATGTCCAAACCGAACTTTTATTTTGACGACTTGCCATGAATACCTTTTACAGTTTTGTGTCTACATGATATGACCATAGATTTACTCAAATGAAACAAATGCTCTTAAAGTAACCCTCGGAGCAGTTCTGGAGATGTTCTTCATGTTCTTCTATTGTATTTATGTCCTCATTTAGTGAGACATTAATATCACCGGAAGCGTCACACGCAGGTCAGTATGCTAGTAAACAAAACCGCACATCTGCACCATACATTAACACGAGAGCTAAGAATTCATCTTTTTTTGTGATTGCAGTGAAAGCAGGAGTGTGCTCACTTGTGTGTAAATGATATAAATAACATAAAGCTATTTTACAGACTTCTGGTCAAACACACTGGCTAGTTCTGCAGTCTTATCGGCTCACTGACTTCGATGTCATCCGAACGAGGATGTTTTCCGATACTCAGTTTCATCGAGGCAATTCAGTAAAATTCAGTCGGTACCTAAAAAGTATCAAACTCAATACCCAGCCTAATAGTGAAGTAGAAAATATTTCAAATATAAGCTGTACATGTGAACTTTCTATTCATTCTTATAAGCAGCACAACTGTTTTCAACTTTGAAAATGATGATAAATGTTTAATCGGTGTATTAAAATTGATTTCTTAGAATCAAGTGACACTGAATAATGGCTGTATTGATGACTGCTGAAAATTCAACTGTGACCATCACGGGGATAAATTATATATAAAAATAAAAAAAAATACATAGCCTATATTCAAATAGGAAACAATAATTCAAAATGGAAATAATGTTGATGTACAGCAGTATTATGTGTTGCTGTACTTTTTAAGCACAAAAGACAATAAACAAAATCTTTTTAAATCCACTTATTTTGTTACGTGTTACGATATAGCGATTATTAATAGTGAGCTTGCTTTTAATTAATAAAATCATTTTTCCCTCCGACGTATTTGCCTTGAACTCTTGCCAAGTGCTTGCACGTTTCCCAAACACAGACAAGGGCATGCTGATGAGATGTTAATTTTTCATTCCTCTCTTATCTGTTGATATTCTCAGAGTGTTTGTGGAATAATGAGCACTCTGCTCTCAAACACGACTCGCTTTTCATTTTAATTGAGAAGCTTTTTACAAATGGTCAAGGACTTGAATATTTATCAGAGACTTGCATAACACATAAGTATTAAGTTGCTTAATGTTGTCAATGATATCGCTAGATTGTCCCATGGTTTTGAGATGCGCTAAGAGTTATGCAGTGGGGGTTGGAAGAAGGAGGAAATATGAGGATGACGCTGTACAGGTCAGCAGAAATCTGATCTTGGGCTTTACCCAGCTGTCGGAAGTAGAGGAAAATAGCAGGGAAGTGTTCTGACCACTGGGTCAAAGGTCAGATCAGAAGGTTTTCATCAAACAGCTGGACGAGACCCAACTGTGTGTTCCTCTCTGACCCAGTCTTGTTTTTGAAAAATCTGTATTCCTTTCCGTTTCTGACCTGATATATTGAGCTGAATCCAAATATTCAACTTTTGTTATTGTTGTATTCATTACACACACACGTAT
>JAUMHR010000052.1:11677803-11693471 GCA_032361145.1 Enteromius fasciolatus | reverse complement strand
TCAAACTAAAATGACCACACATGTTGTATTGAGCACATTAGACTTAGGGACAGGATTACAACAATTTATTCAACTTTTAGTATTCAAACTGAAGTATCAAGTATTCATCCAAGCCATGTTTGTTTTTTTTGTTTTTTTTTGTTTTTTTATTACGTAATATTATGTATGTTTAATCGTAAAAGCCATGCACAACTTTATTGACAGTAAACTAATCCCTTTGATAAGTAACCATGGTATAAGCTGATAAATACCCAGGTATAGTGTAGCCGTGCGTTCACACCGCTCTTGCCGCCCTGCAAAGCGTGGACTGCATTCTGACTGGTTGCCGCCGAAACGTGTCATAGCTCATTGCCATAAAGTTAACTTTGATTTCAACTCTCCTCGATGCTCTCGCCATCCGTGATGCGCTGCGCCGCCTTTCGCCGCCAGCTTACATTTAAAATGATTTAATTACGGCACCCATTGACGCTCTCGCTGTTGGTGTTCCCTCCACATCTGTCGTGCAATGTTGCACTGACCGTTTAGCCGATCCATTTACCTGGTCTCGGGTGACAGTCCGCCTCCGGTCTCTGAGTAGTAAATTTTTGTCGTTTTCTCCTGTTCATTTGGTCTCTGTGTTCATCGCCACTGTTACGCAGCCCGCACTAGTTCGCGCTCACGCTCTCAAATCAAAACACCGCCGTCTCCTTCCGCTTTGTGGTGCATTGTCACAGTAATGCAAAAATTATTGCAAAAAAATTAGGGCTATCAAAAATAACGCGTTAACCGCGTTAATTACTTTTTGTCGTTGATTACGTAAAAATTTTTTTATCGCATTTCACGCATGCGCGGTGTGACGAATTATTTGTCAGGAAAGTGGGACAACAATTACATCGGAGTAACTGCACATTGCATCAGTGATACGTGGGTACTGAAGTCGTTTACGCTGGCTGTATTAAAAACTGAGGAGCGTCATTTTGCGGAGGCTTGTAAACAGTTCCTGTCTGTTGAACGTAAGTGGGGGCATGACGACAACCATCGGGAATGTCAGTGCACGCAACATGGTTGCCGCAATTCGTCTTACACGCTATAAACACATGAACTGTGACACTCACATGCTGCTGAGAAGTGTCACAGTCTGTCAGTCTTGCTGACAGCGCCGTTATGAATACTTTGGTAAAGGCAGCGCAGGCGCGGCAGTACCTCGCGCGATAGTTTCGGTTCAGCTGCGCACGACAAACGCTGCCAGTATGATGAAAGCACAATCGCAGCGCGCTGCTTCTGCTTACGCTTACGCGTGCAGTGTGAAACCGGCGTAAAGGTAAAAGATCGTTCTCATTGCAAAGACAAATATCAAAGTACGTTTCAGCTTGATTTAAACCACCATTATTTGGCTGTGTTAATAAACAGAAATATTATGAAAATGATGTATCTGTGTCCTGTTATTTATCTTTTTGGTATGCATTTCAAAAAAAAGAAATGGTTAGGATTCAGGTGTCCTTGCAAATAGTGATTAATCATAATCCACTGAAAATCCTGATTAATTTGATTTAAAAATTGTAATCATTTGACAGCCCTAAAAAAAATGTGACATGAACTTTAAAATTAATTAATAGAGGCTTCGAGGCAAAGGATTTTTTGGAATGGAGTTACTCAAGGAATCGTTTCAGCCCTAATTTTGACACACACAGACATGTTACAGTGTAAATCTGAAGCATTTTTCCAAAGGAAAACAATAAGCTCTTTATCAAAGACCTGTAACATGTCTCTAAAACAGACACAAGACGAAAAAAGAAAAAAATCACCTAGTAAAGGTGTAACAAAATGGCAGCAGCAGAATACAGGATTGACAACCATATTTTCTTTACCATGTAAGTCTCGAAATGTCTCGTTCACACAGCAGCTTTCAGTTTTTTTCAGTTTAGAATTGTTTTTATGAACGAGCAACGGGAGTCAAGCCCGTATTCCTTACCAGTAACCATAACAACCGTGACTGACATAATATCAAAGATGGCGATGTCCACAAAACAGAAAGTTTTATCACTGTTTGACATGACAATAGTCCAATTTAGATCTTCAAATCTTCATTAACTGACAACAGCTTTTAAATTTGGGTGGAGAGCAGAGCATTTGAATCGTGCGGTGCGTGCAGAACACACAACTGACGGGGGAGCGAATCCGGTCGGAAACTGACGGGATAAAATGCAGCTTATTTCTCCTTTTACTGTAAGTTACCGAAAACAAACATGAAAGCACGTAGCGCACGATTGAGTAAGGACTCTAGCTGCTGCATTTTGAACCAGAACAACCACCTAATAAAGCATTACAATAGTCTAACCTCAAGGTTATAAACGCATGCATTAACATTTCTGCTTAGTTTCTCAATTTGGTGTGTTTCACCTGGCTGAGAAGAAATATAGAGCTAAAAATCATCAGAATCCGCAACAGTGAAAGCTAACAACGTGTCTCCTGGTAATATCTCCCAAGGGTAACATGTAAAGCGTAAAAAGTAACGGCCCTAGTACTGAGCCCTGAGGTACTCCATATTGCACTTGTGATCGATATGATACGTCCTCGTTCACTGCTACAAACTGATCGTGGTCAGATAAGTATGATTTGAACCATGCTAAGGCACTTCCACTAATGCCAATAGTTTTTTTATTGAAAACAACATTCTCTTAAAAAGACAGTGTCGAACGCAGCGCTGAGATCCAGTAGCACTAATAATGAGATACAACTACGATCAGATGATGGCTCATTATACCACAGATTAAAAGCAAACGATCAACAATCAAATAGGTTTGATGTATACTATAGGAAACATTGAGGGAGATAAGTTATATATTATCACTTTTAAACAACAGAGAGTGATAGACAGAATTACAAAGCTACGTATCCGAGCTACAAACTCAGCAGAGTGGCAGGAAACCCATTCATTTAAAAGGGTTGTCCACATACTTACAACCGTCTGTCTGTGTGTATAATAGTGTTAACACACCAGTCAAAATATTGGCCACACCTATTCATTCTTTATAATTTACTACTTCTTTTTTTTTTTTTTTTTTAACAGCAAAAGCAAGTTCATCTAAACTATGAAATGACACACGTTGGTGTATAAGAATTATGAAGTGACAGTTGAACTACACTGAAAGTGTCACTTTTTGCATAGATTACAGCTCTGCAAACTGAACTTTCATGTGCTACATCCTGGGATGGCTTTAAAAACCGTATCAAAGAGGTTCTCATATTTATTGGACACCTTCTTTTGGCTCTTCCATCACTTTTGGGTAAAACCCTCCCTCTGTTTTTACTGATAAATCTTTGTCTGCAATCAATATACATCTTTATCAATATACAGCATCAGTCATGTGTGCCTAAACAGACACACAGTGTATATTTTCTTTTGGTCTTGCTCTTTAATATGGCACTGAATTGCAGTTGTGAGGTATTTAGCCTATTCACCCAGTGTCCTCGACAAAAGACAAAACAAAACAGAAATAGTCTACACATCCACACTCTCATAGTTGTGCTTATTTAAGGTGCTAGACCCTATATGCATCCATTTCAGTGTCATTGTTTCTATGGGACTGAGCAGTTTTTGAGAGTCGATACCCTTCCCAGTGCCCCCCCATATATGACATGCTATACGTGTGGATATTCTCGCATGTATTCTGCTGTATCGATGGGGGTAGAGGGGCATATTAAGGGGTAACCGAACTCCCCCACTGGCGCTGGTGTGAAAATCTAATGCGTCCCTGCAGCCTTTTGATCCACTTTCAAGTCTCTCACCTACCAAATTAAAAGCTGACGTCTTGCTTTTAGAAATAGATAGTTTACGTAGTGTTTGTCTTGCAGATACAGAGACGGCATGGGGCGATTGTAAACAGGGTTTCTGGCTCCATATGCCAGGCAGCTGATTGTAAAAAGCAGACCCCTAATCCTGCTACCGTGTGCTTCATCCGTCAGCTCAGACCCCCCTGGTGTGAGCGAGGCTGGAAGCGTCTCCTCAGACCGCCAGATGATGACCTGGTCTGGACCAGAGACTTTAATCTCCTAGAGATTAATGGTTGTAGCTTTATGTGCGGCCGTGGCTGTGGAGGGGGATACTGTCAGAGTGTTCCTGCAGCGCTGAGGTTCCTTTCATTTGGCTGGCCTTGTTGCTCACGAGTGTCATCGTAACGATTACTCATGGACTAGATGTGCTAGGATGGTTTATTATTAGCGGTTCTACCCCAATCAGTCATTGGAGGAAGGTCTGAGGGGCAAAAATAAAGAGGTAACCACCCTGAGCTTGTCTGCGTGTTGTTTACAGGGATATTTTAGACCTGGAAGAGCTCACATATTTACCGCCAGAGGTTGAACGTCCTTGCCATTTGGCATAGAGGAGCAAAGCAGACACAGACAGAAAGAGAAGAGAACGCAAAGCAAGATAGAAGCTGTACGGATAGGAGGGCGGTCTGACAGAGAGGGGAAGAGACAGATACTCAGCCCCAGAGGAGGAGCTGCTGTCCCGGGGCTGGTCCCTGTGCTACAGCGGCTCACTCTGTTTGTTTGCGCCGTTTCTCGTGCCGTGATGAAGTCTCGTGGAGAGCCTGTGGACTGGAGAAGCGTTCGAGGACACTGCCGAGGTTTCTGGTCCCCCTGCGAGGCGCAGGCTGCCTGCTGGAGAGGGGGATTCATTTGAAGACCACAAACACTCGCTGGCTGAGTGTTCATTTTCTTTTTCAGACAGCACTTTTTCTTATTTTTGTACTTCTCCAGACCACGGCAAAAGGACCACCAAGATGAGTCGATGGCTCAAATGCACCTCCATGTACTTTGTAGGTATCAAGATTCTCCAGTGGTACTTTTTCCCTAAACTTTGTTGAGCTTTCAATTCATTATCTTACGTATGCAAAGGCTGGAAGGATAGAGGCTGGTATTTGAGTGTATGTGTGTGTTTTAAACTGCTGTAGAGAAGCTTTCTGCATAAATTCAAAGAATTGCGGAACCCTGGAACTGTTGCCTGAGATCTTTTGGAGCTTAGTCTTTCGAGAAGCTTGTGTGAACTTGTATGACCATGTCAGGCTTAAAGCATCTTTTGTTAATGCAAAAGCTTTTTTTTTATTTGAGTAATGTGTAGTAAGACTACTCTAAAGTATTCATTTCCTCAGGTGTTACTTTGGTTTATAAGGCATTTAGTGTCCTGGGTGACTCCAAGCCTTTATTATTAGTTGTTAGTTCAATTACATTTTTACATTCAGAATCATGTAAACATTTCCATTTCTATCAGATAGTTTTTTTTTTTCCAATTTATGTAAGAAAAGCTGTTATTTTGTTAAGACTTTCAAGTGTTTCATTCCATTTGTGCTTTTGAATATTTGAATACAGGGTGCACTGTTGTCGTTAACATTCCTTCATTCAGCTAACTGCACCTGTGATCACCACCCTGATCATTAGGGGAGTCATGAACAATAGCTGTCACCTCAGCAGCTTTATTGAACATGACACTGCTGTCTTTGTGTACATGCTGATGTTATGAGTGTTCTGATGTGTCTCTCGGTTTCTCTCTATCCTTTAGAACACAGACTGGAACAAGTATGATGACAGGCTGATGAAGGCAGTGGAGAGGAGGGAGGTGGACAAGGTCGCAGCAGTACTTGGCAAGAAGGGCATCATCCCTACCAAACTTGACGTAGAGGGCCGCTCTGCGTAAGTATCCCTGTCACTAAGAATTGGTCACCATGGTTGACTTGTCATCCAGCAACCGATTAGGCTATTAGAAAGGGCAACGAGTTCATGTATATTTGTTTTTATCTAGATTTGTTTAAGAAAACATGTAAAGTTAAATGTTCTTCATCTCAAACCTTGCTTCCAAATCCTGCGGTCTCAGACCACGTGGTCTAACTGTATAATTTAAGAACACGTTCCTAAGAAACGTGGCCTCTCTTGATGCGATTAACCCCAAACCAGTCTAATTATACAGGGCATCCTTAAGACCAATTAATTGACTAGGCAGCATACCTAGTAGTCTGCCTGAAACACACACACACACAAACTGTGAAATTAATTATTTAAATACTTAAATAAATAAATATTTTAACAGTATTTAAAATGTTTAATTATAGGAGGAAATTATTTATTTTCTTGAGTGTATTTGGATTCCTGCTTAAACTCAGCTTTGAATATAGTACACACCTTTATCATGCCTCAGACTGATTACTTCATTAGCCCTTTTTAAAATTAGTGCATGTATTTATGCTTTGCTATGATAGACCCTATGTTTCTGTCTGATCTGGACTGTACTACTGTAGCATTTTGTGCCTGACCAAGAATTTGAGTTAAAATTGGAAAACATGTTGTGGTTGGAGATGCTTGACCCGACGCAGACCAGAAGAGTCCAGAACAGCCTGGGCCGGAAGTAGGTCTTCATGGAATAAATCTATGCTTGTGTACACGGACTAAATTTAGGATCTAGACGTTTTTTTCTGTCATGTTAACTGCTTACTTAATCATCTTTGGAAAGTTTTAAGTCCGGAGAGCTTTAGATGATGCCTTTTTTATTTTGGGGGAAATGCAGGAAAAGTATTTGTGGGTCAGAGGTGAATCGTTGAACCCCGTTATTCAATATCACACTGAGTGATGTTCCACATTATTACATGGCCACACAGTAGACTCCAACACTTGTGGATCAACTCTGTCTTTTCCTGTTTTAGAAAGCCTAGTTGGCCTCCCATCAATCCCTGATGTTTTTACTGCCTTGACAGGGTCAATGTAGGGCATGGACGGACACATTTCAGCTTGATTTAACCACAGCTTTGTTTCATTCCCTCATTTATAGCCACTAGGTTCCCCTTTGGGTTTTTTGTCATAGTGTGAGATTCTTCTTGCCCTGTCGGGTGGAGAAGAGCTTGACTTGTAATCAGGTGCTAGAATTTCTCAGGGCTAAGTCAAGAGCATCGGTCGCCGTCGCAGTCGCCGGGTTGGTGTTATAGTGTAACAGAGCTCAATTAATAAACACCAGCCTGTTATATGAAACATGCTTGTGGACGTCAGTGTGCCATAATGGCTGCCAAATGACCTGCAAATGGGGATATGAACCTTTTTGTGCGTAGTCAAGTGGAATATGCAGATCAGATTTTGGATTTGTGGAAATCCTCTGTTCATATATAGCAGGACCGCACATGCAGACTGCATTTGCAGCCTGTTATTTGCCTTACCGGTCAGAATAGCTCACAGGGAGGGCAGACCACAGGGCTGTAGGGTGTAATCCAGTAGTTCTGGTGGGTAAATTGGTAACCTGCATTAGAACAGCATTTTTTTGCCTTGTGGGCAGATGGAAATGAGTAGATTTCTGTGTTTCTATCTTTAATAAAGAATATGGAGTGAAATACTGCTTGATGTAGCTAATAAATGCTTAGCTCACAGGAAACGCAGATCAAGCCTTTCTGCTGTGGCAGTAACTTTTGTTTCTTTAACACCCAGTTTTGAAAATAGATGTATGCACAATTTGTAATTAATACTTTGCAAAAGCTCAATGAGAGTAACCTGTTTAGTAAGTTGGCAAGTAATTGCTAGGAATTGAAAGATATGGTTTAAGTCAAATTGCAAGACTGAAAATCTGACCCTTACTGATGTCAATAAAGTGTCAATTTATCAGTAACTCTCACATTTGAATAATTTCTATATATTAAAAAAAAAAAAAAAAAAAAAAATATATATATATTGGCAGATGACTAGTAAGATAACAGGTAAGAAATATTTATGGCTAGTAAGTTTTCTCAATTTTTGCACCATTCAAAGAAGTTCTTTTTAGAGCCTGAACACACACAAACAGAATTTCTTCAAAACATTATTTTTGAGTTTCTTAAAGGCCTCTGGCAGCTGCAAAATATTAAGTAAGAATAAACCTTGCATTCAGTAAAGTATTAAAATTTCGAATGCATTCCACTTATCAGATACTCTGATGCATTGAAATAGCTTTTGCTGAACTGCAGAGATATCGGTGACAGACTAGTACAGCATGCAAAAGTCTTGTTTTGAATCCAAACTGACCCCCCATCCCACCTCTCTAGCACCTCTAAAAATACATAATGTATCTTGAAGCCGCAGATATGTGAGTCAGTCAAGGAGTTGGAGCCAAGCTAGAATGACATGTCTGGGTCTTCATGACCATCTGAGCCCTTCAGTCTCCCCTAATGATCGTCACTTACCATTATGACAGTCCATATACCTAATAAAATGTTATTGCGTTGAGTCAAATGATATTTGAAGGAACCTGCGAGGCAATGAGCCGTGTCTCCCTTTTGGCTTCACTGGAAATTGCATTAACTTAAATTTGGTTCAATTTAAAAACATCATATAGTAGTGGAACAATGTTGTTTTGATGACTTGCAAAATGATTATAACGCAACTAATGTTGTATGAATGTTCGTAAAAAAAGAAAGTTTCAAAAAGTGATGCACACTAAGGTTTGTGATCAACACATAAGACGCATTGTAACGGTTACAAATTGCCATGTATCCATCACTCCATGGGTGGTGGTTTGGGTCAGTGTGTGGAGTCAGTCTTCAGGTCAAAGGCCTGTCTGCAATGTTTGGCTTCTCACCATCAACACGGTCTAAAATAACACACAGGTGAAAATCTGCACGTCCCTCTTTGCAACATGTTTCACATTTTCGCCATTTTAGATCGAGCTCAAAGTGCTGATTTTGATCAATTCTGCATCTTGCATATCAAAATACAGGCCGAGATAATGTCCATATTTAATTTAACTTCTTTATTCATAAGTATGTTTATTTGAGACATGCAAGATTAAAAGGTGTGGTTATGTAATGTAAAGTGAGGAGTTTTGCATGCGAATACATTTGAGAGAGTTGAGTTTCTCTTGATGGTCGTCCTGTACTCCTTTAGAATGCTGATGATGGTGGTAAGAGGCAGGCATCAATTTTCAGCATGCACTTGCCACAAGTTTAACCCTTTCTCCTGTTTCTGTTCCTTTCTCTATTTCTCTTCAGGTTCCATCTTGCTGCCTCCAGAGGACATCTCGACTGCCTGAGCCTCATTCTTAATCATGGTGTGGATGTCACGGCCACGGATGCCACAGGTGAGGATTTTACTCTCGGCTGAGATTGGATACCAGGGAACACATCTAATGTTCAAATATATCCCATAAATAAATTAAATGTGCTTTTGTGAACAGTTAAACTGTTCGGCTGCCTAAAGGTATAATGTACATGGGTCATTAATATCTCTCTAAATCCAAACCAATTTTTTCCAAATTGAGGAACCAGACATTCATTAAAAATATCTTATGAGCTCGGAATAACTCCCGCTGTTGACATCAGTCTTTGGTCTCTACAAGCACATTGGTTAAGATTGGTTCATCTAAAACACTTTTTTTTAATCTAGTGGCTCTTATTGATTTGTTGTTTTGTTCCTGCAGGAAAAAATGCCTTACACCTGGCAGCCAGAAATGCCCAGTCACTATGTGTGCAGAAACTACTCCAGGTAAAGCTGCTTTCTGCAATCAGTAATCGTAAGGAATGGATAGAAACTCAATGTGTTTTTGTACTTTTCTTTTAAAGCCTGCTCTATTGTATCCTCCTTTCGATGTGAAGGAAAGGTGCTGACTCATATTTTTGAAGAGTAGATATGAGGTTTTCCATCGTTGTGCTGTGCTGATTCAATCTTGTATCAATGTGCCCAGGTTTTCTCTTTATATTGGGCCGATGCGTCACTATTTTTCTAATTATATTTATGATTTATAACTTGTATTATTCCCAAAAGTTCAATTAGTCACTTTCTAGCATTTTTTTGAGCAGCATTGAGCTGCAGTATTGAACAATACTTGATACAATTTTAATAGCAATCCAGTTATGTTTTATATAGCGTGTTGAATCGTGGTGTACATTAAAACAAATTAATCAAAACGCACCAAAATATAGTACTATGTAAAATATTGTTTACTTGATAATTATTTACAGTCATGGTAAAAAAATTCTTGATTCTAAAATAAGCTTTTATTTGAAATGATAAAAACCTTACACAAAATGAGCATTTACTGAAAAAAGATACATTTTTTTTTAATTTGTAAATTTCTTTGAATTCAAGTATTGATAAGCATGTTTTTTTGTGTGTATTATATCATACCCAGTTCTGGTTCATCGTCATCTGTGTATTTTTTTTTTTTTGTTGCAATTGGTAAGCTTACTTCAGCCCACAGGCTCATAAACCAAGTGTAACAAATAAAGCAATGACCTGAACTCTGTTGTATGAACCTGACATCTTGGTTATGAGAAAATGATGCTGTTTGAAGGCAAATTGAGCAGATCTTGTTTACAGATACGCTGCTTGATTTCAATCAATTAATCCACTAATACATTTCGTAAGAGGGTAAAACTCTGTCTCTGTGCCGTTGTGAGTGATGGTGCTCGAGATAATTAAGACAGGAAATGATTCCTATCACTTGCTTGATGACTTCAACAACAGCGTCTTTGTCACAGTGACTTGTTTGTGTTAATTGCTTTGCACCGCAGGGAGCAAAATTAGAAAAATCTGACTCTGCTAATTATGTGAAAATGAGTTTTAGTGTCTGAAAGTTTGTCTGATGCTTGCCTTTGAAATCACTGACAGCTAATATGAAGTGTAATCCACCTTAGGTGTCATGACTGTGTCCTGTTATTTAAACAACATTGACTCACTGGATGAGAGTATTTTCCCGGGTGTCTGCAGTGTTGACAGGCTGCCCGTACTGTAACCTACAGTCTATATTTCTATGCCATCATCATGTGCAATCTGAAACTGGCTCCTAGAGCCCATCAGATAGAGTTACCCAGGACACAGTTAGCCAGCAAGACCATGTGACCTTGCTACTGGTTTTGGAGGCTGTTGCTAGAGCATAAAAGGTTTTTATAGTGACTGAAATAAGAGGAGTTGTTTTGTCTGAGATAGCAAAAAAGAGATGGAGAAAGTATTGGGTTTGAGAAAGTAGGACAGACAGAGGCATACGGAGAGAGTAAAAGAGATTGTAGAAATGAGGGCACAGGGGGTGATGGGACTGAAGACCACTGAGGCCAGTATCTTAGCAACACTCCTTTGCTTGACCTGGTTTCATTTCTCAGGTTCAGAATCATTTTAAAGATTCAAACTAGAATCTCACACATCCATGTTCTTCTGGTCCGTTCTTTATTTTATTTTTTTTTGTTCATCCGTTTAGGAGCAGCCAGTCACCGTGGATGTTTTCAAAAGTTTAGACTCATCCTCTGACCTTTCAAAGCTTAATGGTCATGGAGTGTTTGTGAATGGCGTGAGTGTGACGAGTGTTTTGTGTTTCAGCACAATTGCCCAGTGGGAAACGTGGACCTGCAGGGAAGAACTGCCTTGCATGATGCTGGTAAGCAAAAAGCTTTGTACGTTTTGAGGTTTTGTTAGAATTGAAGGTTACACTTTACACATCCACATTAATAGAATATTAGACGTTTATTTGTGCTTATTAATCACATACGAATGCCTAATTCTACATCCCTAATCCTACCCAATACCTAAACTTAACCGCTACCTTACTGAATATTAATAAGCAGCAAAGTAGGAATTTGAGGGAAAAGTCATAGTTAAAGGGATAGTTCACCCAAACACGAAAATGTGATGTTTATGTAGGTGACTTTGTTTCTTCAGTAGAACACAACTGAAGATTTTTAATTTGGACCGCTACTCGGTCATATAATTGAAGTCAATGGGCACCAAAGGTTCCAAAGCTTTGAGAGCCAAAAAAAAACATACACCAATGAAACCAAATGAAACACCCTGCAGCTCATGGAGATGCATTGAGGTGTTAAGACACGAAACAATCTGTCTGAGCTCATTCACAACATCTGGCATGAGGCGCGTCAACGTGCTCTGGCATTTCGTGTCTTAACACCTCAATGTATCTGTATCGTCACAAGCACTAGGGTTTAATGTGGTTTAATCTGTGTGTGGGTTTTTTTTAATATATTTTTTATTTGTTTATTTATTTTGACACTGACAGACTGCAACGGTTTGTGTTCTAGTGAAGAAACAAAGTTAGCTACATCTTGGATGTCCAGGGGGATAAACAAATTTTCATTTTTGGGTGAACTATCCCTTTAATAGTTAAAAAGCGTTACCTATTCTGAAGTGTTACTGAATTGAACTCTGCAGTCCTCCATTCCACCTAAACCAGATTTTTTTCTGCTCCCTCCCTCCATTTTTTTTTTTTTATTATCCCTTTCATTCGTTCTTTTTCCTTCCTCCTACAAGACGTGTTGAAGCAGAGATGGAGAGGGTAGTGGATGAACAGTGAATGTGATTCTTTGAGGCGGCAGTAGTCGTAATCAATAAGTTGTAGTACACGGGCTTATTTTCCTTCCCTCAGAAGGCTTTCATGTAAGATTTAGAGCTCTTGCTCTTACTCGGTGCCCAGTGGAGGTTTTAGATTTATTCTTTTTTCTTTTTCTATGTTTAAGTGTGATATCCGATGAATCTACGGAATCTAATTTACATGCTTGGGGGGGAAAAGTTATGGAATATTGTTATTGTTTGTCTTTTCAGTTATGGCCGGCTGCTCCTCCAGTGTGAAGCTGCTCTCTGACAGCGGGGCATCAGTTAATGCCAGCGATTTTGTGAGTTAATTTGTGGCTTCTGGGATATTTAATATCCTGATGTCCTCTCATTCTTTTTACCTGGAGAAATGTTCTGTATTTTTATTTCCCCTCAGACTTTATTTTCAAATGCTCTCTCAGATATTTGTATTTATTCATTTATTTTTTGAGTTAATGCAAATGTGCGTTTTATATATGTTTATAGGATGGACGGACTCCATTGGTGCTTGCCACTCAAATGTGTCATCCACACATCTGTCAGCTGCTGTTAGAACGAGGAAGTGACATTACAGTCAGAGACAAACAGAACAAGTAAATATCACATTCATATTTTTCAGTAATTCGTTTTTCTTGCTTTTCTTACAGTGTTTTTATTCAGCTATAGTGAATTTATTTATACATTTAGATTTATACATAGATTTTATTCACCTTATTTTTAATTTGTTTTTTTTTTACTTTACTTTAGGTATCAGGTACTTTCATTATTAGCAGGCATTATTGTAAGCATAATACATTAATTTATCATCCCTTATCATAACGGAATGATATGTAGCAAGAGCAATTTAAGGCTGCACTGTTATTCGTCTAGCTAGCTAATGAATAGCTTGCTTACTATTATATAAGAAATATAAGGTTAATAGAAGGATATAACAAATGTATTTGTGTTACCCTTGTCCTATTAGTTCACATGAGTATTTTTGTATTTATATTTGTATTTGAATGTAATGTTGATGTCGGACAGCCCTATTGAAAATGTGTTTGTGTACTTGTTTGTTCACTCAGAACCGCATTGATTCTGGGCTGCGAGTATGCATGTAAGGATGCTGTGGACGTTTTGTTGAAACATGGCGCTGATGTCACTGCTGTGGATGGTTTCGGCCATGATAGTTATCACTATGCACGGCTCAGCAAAAACCAGGAGCTCGTCTCTCTGGTCAAGAGTTATCTGGACAGTGCCACAAAAGGTTTGTTGCTTCCTGTTTTTATGGTCTCTCTCTTAAACTGCATTGGAACAACATTATATAACATTCTTGACATAACGTAATCTAAACTGGCATGTTTTGTAAATGCATGAGCAGCAAATGCCTGTAAAATGTATCCAGAGATTTAGTTTTATTGTACACACAATTTTATGGTTTGTTGCATTTTATTATTTGCATCAGTTGTTGTTTGTCACATCAGAACAGATGGAAGTCTGTAATCTAATATACTCGACATTCATCGACATAAATGAGAAGGAGGGTACAAGAGGACAGTTTAGGAGAGGAATCTCACATTTTAAATTGAAAACAAAAAATGGAGGGTGAAATCAAGCAGGTTACAGTCCAAGCTTTTTGTAGATGTGTCCAGAACAAGCACTCCAAATAGCTGTAGTGGCAACAAACGGAGCGAAAAGAAGTGATGTGCTAACCATTTTCTGGCACGCACCACTATTTTCACTGGAACAAGATATTTCTTTATCACTTATTACTTCCATTGTTCCATTCCATTATCCTTTTGCATTTAGGTGTTTTTTTTTTAAATCATTATTTATCATTTATGTTTGTTTCACGTGTTGAAACTTTTCACAAAGAGGCTGATGAAAATGTCTGCCATTCTTGGTGTAAATCAGTTGAATGCAACTGTTCGTCAGATTTTTAATCCTTTTTCCCCCCTGAAGTTCACATTACTTTGTTGCATCACTTTTGGTGTGAATAGGCCTTTATCAGGTAGTAAGGTTATAGAGATCAAAGCCCCAAAAGCTTATGCACACGCTTCCTAGGAAGAGTGTAGAACAGTAGCTTTTCAGCTTCATACTTCAGAGTAAAATATAAGAAATTATGCATACCATAACTCCTGAGGGATGTAAAAAAAACCATCTCAATTCTCCTTCTGTATTTAATTATTTATTTAGGTTGTTTCATGAATTGCTAATTAATCATTACTCATTTGTATTCACAGCAAAAGAGGCGGCCAAGATGGAACAAAAAAAGAGACAGGTATACAAAGCATTTTCACCTTCACTTCTTATTTTAATTTACTTTTTATTTATTTTTTAAATCTCAAACCATGTTTTGTGTTTTGATGTTCTAATCGGACTACCTGCACTAGCTACTGCAGGGCTTTGAATTTTTACGCACTACTGCCACCCAGTGTTTAATAAAAATAGTACACAAAAAAAAAACATACAGCACTTTTATCATTTAAGCTCTCTTTTATCCTCATGAAGTTCACTTATCTTAGTAAGTCACAATTTTCTCATTTAAAAACTGCGTTAAAGGCAGTATGTGTGTAAGGTTAAGCTGTAGTAATCAGTGACCATGCTGGAAAAGTGCAGCCAATCATTTCTAACCTGTGGATTTATCAGAAGGATATGTAGAGCAGCTATTTCTTTTCCACAGCCAGGACCAGCACATTTGTTCATCTGAACACAATATTTCTAGTTTACATGAACAATATTAGCCTATTAACACTATTTTTACCAATATTTACACTTTTTTTTTTTGTTGCAAGTTAGCTTTTGACCCTGTAATTAGATCATCATGATTATTTTTGTGTGGCTTATCATTTTTATATTTTGTTTTCCGTGTCAGTTGCAATCTGTGGACATGGTCTCTGAAACCCCTAACCGTGATAAAGTCATACAGGTGAGGGCCAGTCAAGTCTCCAATAAAATGTTCTTGTTCTTTATTAATAGTTTGTTTGTTATTGTTCATCAGTATTAGACCTTACGTAGTCTGTTGATTTAATTGTTTAATAACAAGGATTATAAAACATTAATCATGCAATCAATGGCTCTGTTTGTAAATGTGTATGTTTGTGTTTTCTAGGACCTGGAGAAAAAGAATGAGAGCCAACAGGACACACTAAAGAAGTTCCACCAGGAGCAGAGAACGCTGCTCGATAAAGTTAAAATGCTTCAGCAGCAACTCAGTCAGGTATTTCTTACCGCTTTTTGTAATTGGCCAATTTATTTGCAAGTTTACAATGACTACGTTTACATGCGCGCGAATAATGCGATTATTTCCAATATTCGGAGTAAGGACTTAATCGCATTATGACGTTTACATGTCAAATGCAAAGCTCTTCACTCCGGTTTACATGGCATTT
>JAUMHR010000052.1:11660393-11677703 GCA_032361145.1 Enteromius fasciolatus | reverse complement strand
TTAAAATAGGCGTAGGCCACCTATCTTAATACGATTATGCTTGCTGCGATTATGAGCTTAATCGCATTATTATAATCGAAGTATTGCGTTTACATGAGGTAAAGTTTAATCGCAATATTGCCAAAATCATCTTATAATCGCATTAAATGGGTCCATGTAAACGCACTCAATTTTATCTGAATTGTTCAGAGCAGGCAGTTGTGTATTTCTGTTGCAGTAGTTCTATAGATATCTTTGTAAAATATGTTTCTCTCTCTCTCTTTTTCTACTTGATCCTTTTTTAGGAAAAGTCAACAGTGGAGGACATCCACAAGGAGGTAAATTTGTGTGTCCTGGAAGTGCTTTTCTTCTGTCCCAGTGACATTGTCTATTCTCACTTTCATCTCTTCATTTCCTTTCTGCCATAGTATTGATGGAAGGTTGTTTACCTTTGTTTAGTTAGTTTGGGTGTTCGTTGCTATTGAATATTCATGTGTATCTGTTTTGTACACCAGAGAGAACAGCTGAAGCGCTTACTTTCTGCCAAAGAGAAGGAGGAAGGAGCCAGAGCCATGGAGACTGTAAGAGTCCAGCAGCGGAGCCATTTGGTCAGTAAAAATATTTGCAACATGCTAATCAAGGACTGCTGCTCGTTAACTCCAAACCCAGCAGTTGATGATCAAAGTTTGAGGAAATTCTGAATAAATCTGCATGTCTTTATTTTACAGGGAGATTACCCTGGCCAGTCAGTGATCAAAGGTGATTTTGTCTTTTTAAAGTTTGGATCTTTAGACCGATTAATTATGACTCTTCTGATATTAGAGACCTCAGTATAAACAGTGTGCTGATGTTGAAATAATGTCGAGTGTAGGGGTATCAGACATTTTCTGTAAGTAAAGTTGTTTTTGTGTGTTTTTATTTCGGGTCCTTTTTTCTCTGCAGGAAAAGACAATGTACTAGTGCGACAGTCACACAGTCTGGATTCTGCTCAGGTGAATTTAAATCTCTTTAAAATCTTCTAAACATTGAGCTTTTTGATCTGAAATCCTTGGCATTATTTTCAGTCAAACACTTTTTTTTTTAATGCCAATATGTGTATTGTGGGCGTTTAATAATTAGTAATAAAACAAAAGCAATTGCTATAAAATAAGAATCTGTAACATTCAACTGTGTTTATTATTGCTCTGTATGCACATGTAAATACACAGAAGCCAGTCCGTTCAGTGTACATGTATAGATATCTTATTTTCCTTATGCAGTTCAACAACAGCAGACTTCAAGTGCAAAGCTTATATGTAAAGTCAACAATTGATTCTAAAGGTTTGCTGAGCGTGCACAAGCTTTACATATGGTCATTTCACCCAAGGTTTGGTATTTTAGGTGTTTTTTTTTTATGTTCAGTAATGTTCAGCAGTGAGCAGACTGGCTGTGTCAGCTGCGTTAAGCTTAGGCAGTGGCAGTCAGATAAGTTGCTCTCTCTCATTTCACTTCAGAACCTTCATAGCCTGCAGTGTCAGAAGGGTTTATGATTTATTAGCTCAATTCTCTGAAGGGACATACTATGCTTGGGATCAACTTTTGGGCAGATGTGGTGGATGCAATTTTGTTGTCACATTAGCAGCAGAGACATCTTTACTCTCACCTGTGTTAGAGGTCACCGCACACTTCAGAAAGATGAAAAAAATGCACCTACTAAAGTAGAGTCAGATGTCTGACTTGGGATGTGGCCTAGTTAAAGTTTTCTTTTGAAAGTTTTAAGCCCTAGTGTGACCCCATATGCAACCATTTCATCTTTCTCATCTCTTTTAATGCTGGCTGTTGAATTTTTTTTTTTTTTTTTTAATTAATTATTTTTTTATTATTTTTTTTACCCCTAATTTCTTGTTCTAATAGTCAAGAGGAAAAGGAAAGCCGTGAAGAATAAAAAATATTTCCAGGCTTTTCCACTGTGGCGCAGTATCCACTTAAAACACAGATGCTAGGATCTTTTGTAAGAATATTTTGTGTGATTTTAATAATAAATGCCTACTTGTGTTTGAATTCAGATCTTGCAGCCTGCAGGACCCTCTCGATCTGTGGCTCGACCTTTGGAGCTGTCTCTGCCGGTGGCTGGGGATCCTGAGACACTTCATCAAGAGCTCGAATGTGTCCGCAGACAGCAAGAGGTTGCACAAGAGGAGGTGGGCCGTCTCCAAAAGGCTCTAGCATGCAAGTCTCAGGAGTGTGAGGAGCTCACTAGGAAGTGTGAGACCACCAAACGCGAATCGGATCAGCAGGTAAACAAGCTGGAGGAAGCCATGGGAGATGTGCAGAAGCGAATGATGGACTCTGAGGCAAAGGTGAAACAGCTTCAGACTCATGTTGTGGCTGTAAAGGAGCATCTCAGTAGCCAAGTTATTGATGATCTCAAAGCACAGCTGAATGAGGTGAAGGCAAAGTATGAAGGTGCTTCTGCTGAGGTTGGAAGGGTCAGGAACCATTTAAAACAGAGTGAGAAAGCTTTGGAGGAGTATAAGAAAAGTGAAGGGCTTCTGGCTGTGGAGGTTGAGAGGCTCACTGCAGAGCTGAGTGCAATGCAAAAGGATCATAAAAACATGGAGGAGACACTCTTAAACATGGAGGGTCAAGTGAAGACTACGGATGCCAGGTTAACCTCAATGGTTCCAGGAGAGAAGTTTGACAACATGAAGAACCTCCTTAGCAATGCTGTTGACGAGAAGGAGCTACAGCTGGCTGAGTTAAGAGAAGATTATGACCGTGTGCTGGAGGAGGTGGCAGAGCTCCACCGTGCAATGGATGACCGACAAACGGTCCCCTTACAAGAGCACGAGCGAGTCCGGTCTGCTCTGGAGGAGCAAGGCTTAACCATGAAGAAGAAACTTGCAGATGTCACTGCAAAATGTCAGTCATTGATATGTGAAGTAGAAGAAGGTGAGGATGAGAGAGAACTGCTCCGAGAGGAGCTGCAGGAGCTCAGCAACAATATGAAGACCAAGTTTGTTACCCTGGAAAACCATGAGGAAGTGAAGAGGTCTATGGGACTTGCGGTGGAGGAGTTGAGGGTTAGGTTAGCCGAGGAGACGGAGAAGAGAAAACAGGCTGAAGAGCAGCTACAAAGGCTGCAGGAAGAGAAGACCTCTCTGTGTGAGAACATTGCTAATCTGAGGAGCATGTACATCCCTTGTGAACGTTACGAGAGCGAGATGGCTGCACTCACAGAACACAACACAGAACTGGAAAGAGATCTTAATAGCCTTCAAAATCAATACCAAGAGAAAGTCAGTGAGCTTGAGATTTTGGCAGCTGAAAAATCATCGCTGAAGCAGAGCTTTGACATTGAATTTGTCACAAAGAATGAGCATGAGAGAGTGCAGGTGGAGTTAAATGAGGCTTTGGAGAAAGCGAAGACTGAAATCGCAAAGTTGCAGGATGGTTATAGAGTTCGGGACGAGGAGTTACAGAAGGCGAATGAAGGAAATGCTACGTTGAAGGAGGAGTTTGAGAAAGTGCAGGCCAAGTTAGAAAAGGACTATATTAGCCTTGTGGAACATGAGAAACTGAAAAGCACAATGAGCAAAGCATTATCGGAAGCGGAGGAAAGAGCTCAAGATGCCTACTCCAAGCACCAGTGTGCTCAAGAGAGCGCATTAAAGCTCCACGAGGAAATTGAAGCGCAGAAGAAAGAACTGGATACTATTCAAGAGGCATTGCAGTTGAAGTTTGTTCCATTGACTGCCATGGAGGAAAAAGAGCTGCATTTTAACACTGCTTTGAGGGACATGGCAGAAAATCTTGCCAAAATGCAGGAGAAGTACGATGGCGAAAAGACCAAAGGGGAATGCCAAAGGCAGGAGAATGAAAAATTGAAAGATGAGATGAGATCTCTGCAGCAGAAACTTCAGACAGGGCTTGTGTCCAGTGAGAAGTACAAAGAAGCAGAAGATCGCTGCAAGGGCCAGGTGGAGGAGTTGAGTCTGAAGTTAGTGGAGCTGGAGCAGCAATATAAAGAGGTTACAATCCAGCGAGCCGAACTAGAGGAGAAAAATGCAATGTGCAACTCTGAGATCCAGAGTCTACAAAAGAAGCTGAACAGTGAGTATATCCATCTGGAGCAGTTTGAGGCCATGCAGAGCTCTTTGAGTGGCAGCCTGCAGGAGGCGCAAAAGGAGTGCAAGTGCGTACGTGAAGCTCATAGGCTGGAAGTCCAGCGTGTCCATGAGCTAGAGAAACGGCTTCAGAGTCAGAGCTGTGATGAGGCCCAGTTTAGTCAGGTTAGAGAGGCTCTGGAACGTGAGGTCAGTGAGCTTCGCTTGGCACTGCGGGAGGAGGAAGAAACCAGTGCGCAGAGGGCTGAGGATGTAGCTACTCTGCAGAATGAGCTTCTCAGAGCCACGCATGCTCTGGATGACCTCCGTAGCCATGAAGAGCAGGTGACTGAGCTCAGAGTTGAAAAGCAGAAGTTGGAGGAGGAGGTGCGTGAGCTTGGTGATCGGCTATCAGGACTGGATGAGCAATACGAGGACCTATACAGGGAAACAACTCTGGCTAGGGAGGGTGAAAAGAGGGCGAGAGCAGAAACAGAGGCCTTGCAGGTAAAGAGTGCCTCTATTGAGAAGGAGATCCGAGATCTGAAGGAGAGATACGAGGAATCAATGAGCACCATTGGAGAACTGCAGAAGAGAATTCAGGCATCCACAGAGCAGACTGAGCTTAAAGACAAAAGGGTGAGATGGTTGTATACCAATTTGTTATTTGGAAGAGCTTTTTCGGTAAGTGCCTGATATTTTGTCTGGTTATAAGCAAGGTGTTCTTCGTTTCAGATCACAGAGCTGTTGGCAGATGTTGAAAGGCTGAAACAGGCTCTGAATGGCTTATCCCAGCTGGCTTATGCTGGCAACACGCCCAACAAGATACAGACTCAACACATTGACAAACTCCAAGCCCAGGTCAAGAGCCTCCAGCAGCAGCTGGCTGTGAGTAGCTCTGTGCACATGCATATACCAGTGGATTTGTTAGTAATTGCCCACAAATATGACATGATGTAACCTTGGACTAAATAATACACTCACTTACTGACTGAACTGAATTCATGATGGAATCTAGAGCTTTCTGCCCAATAATTTAAAGTTGAAGCAAGAAATGGGGACTGATAAAATGCTTCCAAGATTTGGTGTTATTCTGAATTAAATGGTCTGTTTTACTTAAGTGCTTTAGTATACGTTTACTTTTTTGTTCAATAATGTGTTTAATTTAAAAACTATAAAAAAAAAAAGTGGAGTTTAAAAGTTAAAGAAATTTGCTCAAATTTAAACGACTATTTTAATACTTTTGAAAATCTTGTGATTTCAGACAAACCCAAATAACCTTGCAAGACCTTATTATGTGGAACTTGTAAAACGCTGTGCAATATATCTCGTCTTTTTTTTTTTTTTTATCCAAACAGGATGCTGAGAGGCAACATAGAGAAGTGGTTTCAATTTATCGAACTCATCTTCTCAGTGCAGCACAGGTAATTGTGTGTGAATGCGAGTTGGGGTTTTTTCTTTTTCTTTTCTGCAGTAGCAGTTCCTTCTGTCTTGCTCCTATGTCAAGGTAATTTATTGAAACCTCTTGGGTATGTTTTTCGTTGTACCATGGATGACATGCAGAGATCAACAGTGCTGTTATAGTGACAATCTGTAATAGTATACAGGTCATAGCCTGTAGTTGAATAGAAGTTTCTTGAAGCGGTTCTAAAGATGGATATGTCCTCACTAAATACCGGCCACTTCTTTTCTTTCAGGGTCACATGGATGAAGATGTCCAGGCTGCCTTATTGCAGATCATTCGAATGAGACAAGGTTTTGTGTGTTGAACTCGGCACACTGAGACTACACTGACTCCAATTCATCATTCACACAGTAACCTCCCGTTCAGCTCAGTGCGGTTTGATACTGCTCTGGAATACTTTGCTCAGAAAGTCTGATTTCAGCATTTGACACGTCCTGATTAGGTTGAGCGTTTAAGCACTAACATTGTGTATCTATAACCTAGATTTGCTCAGTGACAGTACTAGATATAGCAGTAAGGATAGTTCTACTTATCCAAAAGCAAAACTCAATGGATAATGATTTGGTCGCATACTAGCTAAACTAGATACGCTATTGCTATATGCTATAAAGGTGATGGAAAGTGTGGATTGCCGTAAAGATGTAAACTGCACATTCAGTGATTGAGTCTCATGTACCTCCTTATTTCATGTTGAAATAACCTAACTACAGTTTAAAGAAGAACATTCCCTCCCTCCACTCTTATAGCCTTGATCTGAGCTACATGTACAGTGTATTAATGAGGGACGAGAGATTTTAATGTTCTGTTCTCAGTGCAGCATTATTGTATCCTCAGCAATGGTTACAGTAATATTATGATTAGAGGAAGTGGATCTTTCAACACTAGCTTCCAGGCTTTAGTGGAGTGATGGGCAGAGGCACATTGTAGGCAGACAATAGTAATACTACATATAAGTACATTACACAGTAAGAGCATAAATGCACAGTAAAAGTCTTTTTGGAGAGTCCCAGTTTTGTTATGGTCCAAATTCACCATAAAAGACCAGAGCACACCACTGCAGCTTCTTGAAACACTTATGTTTTGCAGTTTTGCCCTTGTTCATACACTGGATCGTTCGTTCCAAATACGCGTGATGTATTTGAGTCAGTGGGTGTCTGTTGGGTTGGGTGATTTATGGTGGAATGGTTGTTTCACTGAAGTGTTTATGTAAAATTGCTTTGCTTCAGCAGTGACATCAGCATACTGCGTCTCATGAGCAAAGCTTTTAACACTGAGGACTGTCATAACACTCTATCCCTCATGGTCCTGTATCCTGGCTGATATCGCCATCTAGTGGTGTGACTTGGCTGGCCAAGTTTGATGTGTGGTTTTGTGTAGGAGAATGTGATGCATTTTAGGTATTCTCCTTTTTGATGCTTCCCAATTCTGATTTATCACCTTTTACGTGGCTTTGTAATACTTTTGATTAATGAACAACACCATGTTTGTGGGAACTATTACAGAATTCAGCAGGACTGGAATGGAAAGGCACAATAAATCTGTTCAGGTTTCAGAACATGACTGTAGACTGACATGCTTTATATTTTGTCGATCTGTTTTTTTTTTTGTTTTTTTTTCTTTATCTAAACTGTCAAATTATCATTTAAGTTTCCAATCAGATATTTTAAATTGAGCACCCAACCATGGCTTTTCAGTATTGATTATAATTTCTTTTGAAAGTTGTGCCATTTGGTTTGATTGGTATTAACCTATTGGTTTTCTCTTTTGGGGATGACTAATTGTAACGGTTTCATTATTTATTAGTATTACATTCTAACTGTGCTCTTATGATTAACAGTTAGTCTGTGTTTTTCCTTTATGGACATTTTCTTTCCTTTTTGTTTTGCAATTTTTGAGTCTAACATCAATAAAAGTGCCTCTTTTAGACTAAACTGACTCTGTGCAAATGAATAAGATTAAGCCCAGCAGTCTCAGAGTGTCATGAAGTGAACCTTGCCTTTGGCAGACCATTCCAGCCCCTCTCACTCTCCTTGAAGTGAACGCACATGTTGTTACTTTAAATCCAATTGAGGGCTCTTTTATTTTCCTCATGTGGTTTGCATTGATCTGTACCTTAGCATTTAACTTACCTTTAAAACAAAATGAGATTTATAAAAACAAAGAAAAGACAATATTTTTCTCCCCTTAAAGGTCACAGTTAATACTATTTTTAAGGCAAGTAAAAATGTAATACTTCAACAGAATCAGTGTTGTTTTCCTATCTTAGTTTCTGCAATATGCTTTGATCAGTCACTTTACCAAGCACTGTATTTCCAGTGAAGATGCTGGAGGTCATCTTCTAAGCTCTAAACTGATTAACAGCTGATTGATTTCACATTTTTGTAAATGTAATTGCTCAAACAACAGCCCTCAGCTTGCCTCTCTCCCCCTCTTCTCTTGCAGTCTCTTGTTTTTATGAGTCTGTTATTTGTGGCCTGCCCTGCATAAGCTGTTCTCAGCAATTATGGCAAATACAATTCAATCTGTTTGGAGCTTTCCCTTTAATCTCATTTCCAGGACCATAAGCAGAACCAGACATCCTCCCACCACTCCCTCTCCTTCCCTTTCTCTCTACCATTAATCATGTCCGTAAGGATCACAGTGGAACCCTGTCGTTTAGCTGGCCCCCTGGTAGGTGGGCAGACTTGGAGCTGGGGGATCAACCCTGTTCGTGTTGCTTTAATGTGGTTAGTTACTCAGTCAGTAGTCTTTGTGTCGTGATTCACGCTCACTTTGACCACAGAGCCCTCCACGTGTCATGTGAATAATTTGCTCCCTTTCCCTGTCTGTTTTGGTTTTGTGTGCATTTGAAGTTTTTTTACCTTTCCTTTTAATAGTTTAATAACAAATACAGATGCGCAACACATCCCGTTCCGATCAGTTTCACCGTCTTCTCTTCGGGTCTCCTATACGTCGTGCTGGCCATGTTAGTACCTTTTAAAAAGAAAGTCATGGAAAACCCCATCTTTTCTCATTAGCCACCCTGGATCGGTCACCTCTGCTAACCCCTTTAATGTTTTTGCAGAGGTCCCTGCACTTTGTTGCCTCAATAAAGTTCATTTATAGGATAACGGGGCTCTGGAGGACACATGGGGCTGATTTGGACTAGATTGATTCAACATGTCCCCTGCCCAGCTCCTCTCTGATCCTTGCCATGTGATCCATACCTCCCTGACCTCATCATCCATCATATAACACCTGGGATGAGGGAAAAATGGTTGAAAAAAATAAAAGAGACTCTTTTATTTTGTTGGATTTATTGGCTGGCCGCAGGAGAGTCCCGCTACCACCACCAGGCCATGGCTCCATCTCTCCACGGATGGGTTTTTATGCACCCTTATGGAAGACGAAAGGGTTGTGTTCTGTACCTTTGCTGTTTTAGCTCCATTAAAGTGTTTGAGTTAAAAATAAACATCCTTGTTTGAGTGGGACGGCACATAGGCGGCGCAAGGTTGATTTTAGATCACACAGGTATAAAAACTTGATACTGTTGTGCACGTTTCAAAGAGACTCCTAAACCGCGAGGTAATTTTGCAGGAGGGGGTGTTGTACTCTGAAGTTGAAATTTTAAACTGCACATTTAAACGGTTACATCTGAGCTCATTGTTGTTCTTTTTCCCTCATTAGCTCTTGGTTAACCACTAATGCCTTGTGTATCAACTCATTTTTACTTTCTCCCCCTTTTTCCGGTCAGGGCTCAACAAGAAACATGTGGTTGTCCTCTCTTCCAAGCTCAAGCTCTTAATAATCCCCAGGCTTCAATGGAAAATCGACTGCATTTCACATGTCTGCTAAGAGCTGACACATGGGGCTGTGTCCGTGGTTTAACAGAATAAGCCTGCGGAATTGATGGTTGGCTGCTTGGAAATAGTGCTGCAACTAATGTACTTTCTTGATTTTATGAAGGGTTTGGTTTTGACTGCTTTTCTTGCTCTGCGGTGTGGGCTTGTGGTTCTTTAAAGGCTTGTTAAGAGGTAAATTGAGGGGAAAGGTGAGGAGAGCATAACGTTTTCCTTTTTTGGCCATCTTTGTTATGCCTCAACTGGTTGATGTTCTGAGGTCACTGGAGAAAATACTGGTTTACTTCTTTCAGGTAGACCTAAGAACTTATAGGAACTAGTTTGTAAGTCTTTATTTCAGGAATGTACTAATAACAACAAGCTGATAATTATTTGGATGTTATGGCAGATAACAAATTAATGACAGAAAAGTAAAATGTAAATGTACGGTTTAATTTTATAAAATAAATAGTAAGATATAGAACTGAATCCAGTGAATCAGCATTTTAATGTAGATGATGACACAGGATATTCAGTTTGAGATTAGTTAAGGATGACATATTACAGTGTTTTTAAATTATTAGTATTAGCAAATGTAAGAAAAAAAAAAAGTTTACAATAGGGCAATAACTTAAATGAAAACTATATACATACATACATACACATATACGTGTGTGTGTGTATATATGTATATATATATATGCATGTATGTATGTGTTTAAAAAACAAAGCAAAAAAAATATATACTGGGTGTGTGTGTATTTAATAAATGCAGTAAATTTTTTGACAGCACTATTTTTTTTTATGAACGGATAAAAAGAACAAGATTCATTTAAAATGTACTGACCTGAAACTTTTGTACAGTATACTTCTTGCATGTACAGAATGCCTACCTATACATGCATATATATATATCATGTGATGGCCAGCATAGTCTCAATATATTGTGCAGTGTATTCTTTTATGATAACCATAGACTGACAATTACTGCTGAACTGTTATATATTATTTTTAGTTGATCATGTTGTTAAACTAAAGAACCGTTCCTGATGATCTTTCTTTGTTTGAAGTGATTTGTTTTAGCTTGCCTTTTCTTCTTGCACCCAGCTTTCAGCGTTCACTTCCTTGGTTTCGTACCTACGGCAGGAGGCCAGCAGTGGGGTGAAGGTGCGGCTCTGGAGGTGTTTGAAATGTTTAATGTTCCTGAAGAGTTTCCTGCTAGCAGAACATAAGGTGTTAGTTTATTCATTACTCATTAGGCTCACAGTCAAAGTGCTTTAGGCAGCTTCAGGGTTGTGACTGTCGATCATTAGCGTTGAAAATGTGCATTTGTTAGACAAAACCGAAGTCACACAATCCAATTAAGACATGAAAGCCCCCGTCTCCTAGGAAGGAATTCACAATACATAAACAGGCTGTAAAGTTGAAAATTACATCTGCATTTGCTTCTTTCCTTGAAATTCGGCCACATTTGGTAAAATGCTAAACCCTTGTTGAACACTTTGGAAGAAAAAAGGATTAAATTAATACCATGTGTTTTGAGAGCAGCACAGGGGTTTATTGTAGTGTTGAGTTAAAGGCACAATCTTGCCTACATCTCTGTAAAGTGAGAGTTTGGTAGATTTGAACAAGCAATAATGGTCAAATCGATTTTGTATGTCGTTTTTACCAAATTTACCTTGAAATGTTAAACTCTTACCTGCTTTTATATACCAGAAGTTAACAGAAATTCATTATCTAAACCGTCTCTAATTAAGGACAGGCTCTTTTGATGTGTTGAGTGTGTAAGTATAACATGCCTTCAGATGTTAATTAAATTGCTTTTTCCGCTCTTCTTATAAGGCAAGGTATTGGATTAATGGCTTTAAATGTCCTCTAAATCTCTCTAATCTTCCTCCTTTCATCTGCAGCGGTTGCAGGTTTGTGTTGCTGTGATTTGCTTGCATCGTCTGCCTTTGATTGCACCTTAATGATCGCAGTTTGCCCTGAATGCAAATCCCATGAATAACTGTTTCCGGATGCTTGCAGGTGTTAGATGGTAGGATCCTGTGGGGAACAGTGGCTGCTGCATCCAGCCTTTCATGCCTCTGGCTTTGGGAGAGCCAGTTTCTACCTTTCACAAACAAAAGGAAATATTTATGATCTATCTACACAACAAACGTCTGAATCCTGAGTGTCACGGCCCACAGAGAGAGTCAACAGTCTGGCAAATCACGTTAGGTGCAGTGAATGATGGTCAGATCAGAAACAATTAACATATAACAATCATTACAAATTCTGTTTGAAAATATTTAGAGGATGTGTACCTTACCTTAGTTATATGCCTAAAAGGTTCATATTAGAATCTATGAGTATTAAAACGTTTCCTCTAGATACTATTTTACAGAGTCGAAGATGTCCATAGGTGCAATCTGAATGTGATGTTTTTGTAAGATCTACAAAATTAACATAATTTGTTTATGTAAAGAAATTGTGTATCCTCTTACTTGTTTTGCTCTTACTGGCCTAGTTTTATTTCAGTAGTTTGCTTGGGAGGAGAAATAAAAAACAACTTTCCGATTTTTAGACCCAAGATATTGTGCCTAACAGACTCCATCATTTTAAGTGGTTATAACAGCGCAGGGCCCATTGTGCCTGCTCTCCAATTCTGTCATTTGCCCTTAAGTACTACACCAGCAGAGTCCATTAAATATTCTCCAGCTAATGCCTCATTAGCTTCCACAAGCTAAATGGTCAAGAGACGCACATTTTATTGGTAGTAAGCGCTGTCCTCTCTGAATCACTGCCTGGGGTCGTAACAATGAATCTGGGTTTAGAATGGTTTCCCAGTTTTCATATCTGATATTTAAGACTTTCCCTTGAGGAGCTCTTGCCTTTATAGTGAGACAGAAGTGTGGTGTAGTTCCACTCCCATCCTCCAGAGGGCAGACCTACATTATGTTTTAAGATTTGGCATTGATTCATGACAGAGCAGAATGATTACTGATGCTCTTAGAAGAAATATTCATTGAATGAACATTGTTGTATCACATGTCGGTCTTTCTCTTTCTAACCTACCTTCTTTTTTTTGGCTTTTCAGTTAAAGACTTACACAATTTATTTTTTTCTCTTTCTTTCTTGTTTTTGGATTCACCAATGTTCCTCTTGATCCATCTATTCTGTCCCTGCCCAATGAAACAAGTTCATCTGGAGACTGGAAAACTTTTGGCTTTTAAGGAGTACCCTGGAAAGATTCGGATATAAATCTCTGTCCTTGCAGATCTACAGCTTGAGCTCATGCTTCCTCTGCAGTGAATATGTTGGCCCTGTATCTCTGTTTACACAGGTGAAATGGTCTATCATCAAATATTTGTGTGATTTAATACTTGATTTTCATTGGCTGAGGTGTTGGCAGGTGATCTACTGAATGTGCTGGTGTTTTATGGCTACTCATTCCCATTCTAGATGGGCAATAGAATGCCAACTTGCATCATAATGCCTCTGTGAATATTTACCCAGGCTCACCTGCTGCCACATCTGCTGAAATGATTGTAAAGAGTCCGCAGAGATGTGAGGTGGAGATACAGGCATCTGAGCGAGCATACAGTGCTGCTGTTTTTTTTCTTTCCTGAACCCAGCCAAAAGAGGGATTCTAAAGGCAGTTGGTGTAAATGGTAACTCTTATGATCGAATGACAACAACAACAATGCGTAAATTACCCGAAATTGGCTGTTGGCTGCCTTTAGACTTGTGTGCCAATCCTAAACTATTCACTTTGCCTGCAGAGATTCCCAATCAACCAGATTGCACTAAAACTAGATGCCACATGCAGAGAAGTGTGTTTGTGTACTAAGGAGTAATTGGGCTGTTTTTATAAGCAGTTAGATGTCAAAACCCAGTATGTGTGCACAGAAAAAGAGCAATGCAGATGCATTTGAGTGTATGCGAAAATGCGTTTGTAGCCTATATAAGTACTCCTTATCAGTCTCTCATTTGCGTAAGTGTTTTTTTTTCTCTCATTTTCATCCAAGTCAAATTAGGAGAATACATGATTAAATTCTTTCTGCTACACCAATCGCATCACAAACGGTAGATAAATGCAAGCGTTTCAGATGCTGCGGAGAGACCAGAGAGACTCTGCTTCTGAATTTGTGGCTTTTGATGCACGCTTTCTGTGGTTTTGGATGCGGTTCTGACAGGTATTGTCCCTGAGGCGAAGGATTACCTGAGGCCTCCTCACAAAACAGACCAAAACAGGTTATCAGAGGACTTGTAAGCCTCTTCGTGGAGAGTTGGACATAAATTATTCTAGCCTTGCAGATGTTCGGAGATCAAAATCTGCATGAATTTGTGCCATTGGCAGCGAGTCTCCCTTCTTATTAGTTTTCATGATGCATGCTGGAGCAGCCGTGATGCTGGGGCTTTTACAGAGGTCATAAATCTGGGTCTGTCATCATCTCAACCACTTTGGTAGAGATTATTTCACTCCGCTAATAAAGCAACTCCCGCTCGACATTACAAATGCCTGCAGGTTAACAACCTTGGCAGCCGTGCGATCTCGGTGCTAGCTCGCACTTCAGAGGTTTTGCGAGCTGGGAAAGAAAGAGAAGCCCAGATATAATGGAGACCCTAATGGATCCCAGGTGGTTGTTAGATCCCGACCCCACCTGATATTTTTCTTCTCAGAAGGGAAGAACCTGGGTCAACCTTCCTCAAGCGTTTGGAATTTCATTGTTCGTTTAGTCTCTCTTTGATGTTGCTGCATACCAAAGCTTACATTTCTGCTTTGTTCAGGAATGGTCCAATTTCCTATTTTTGGTAAAATGTCATAGCTCACATTCTTCAACATGATGGAGCAGTTCAATAGCTGCATTTAATCTCATACTCTCCTAGGGGTGCACAGTTGAAAATTTCCTTTTCCAGTTGAAATAGTCTCAGCATGGTTAAAATGGCGCTATTATTCGAGTTAATTTGATTAACTTCATAGAATTAACTTAATGTAGCCAATCAGTTAAAACCAAATTGTTTTTGTGTAATAGGTCCTAACCTTGTGGTATATTCAACACATTCTTCTGCACATTAGAGTATAATTTCTTGGTGGAGTGTGATTTCTTTCCTTTTTTTAAGGTATACTGTCCATTCAGTATTAACCACTCGGTTATCTTCTACCATCCCTCCCTGACGGAGCTTTGGTACCCTACAAAATCTACAGTAAATGGTATATCTTTGTACGTTTTGCCCAAAAGGTTTTTATCACTATAGCGTTGGCTACATGGTCTTATGGCATAAGCATACCTGGGTGCACTTTTAAGCGAGACACGCAATACATATAAGTACAATCACTGCAGTTTTTCTAAAAGGAATGAACACTAGCGGCAGTTAAACTCTGACACCTTTTATTCCTTTTCACACAATTTAGATGAACAAAGCATCATTTTTGCACAATTACTTAAAGTTATGACTTCAAAACAATATTAATATGCTAGAAGATTCGAAAACTGATGGTTTTGAACGTTAGCATCACACATATGCAGCTTTATATCTATGGGTTTTGATAGGCTGTAGGTTTATTAGGTAGCTCACAGAGTACAGAAAAGTACTATAATTGAGAAGCAAGGAGCTCTGGTTCGAATCCTGTGTAACTACAGTTCAACAAAACAGTTCAAATCTGCATAAAAGTAGGACGAAATGACGCGGCTGCATCAACAAATGTGTTTTTATATCTGTTTTGCATTAACGCCATCAGGTAGGTTTAGGGTTGGATTTGGTCTAGGGCATATTTCCAACATGATAGAGCATAACTTTTAGCGACAGTCCACAGACATTTCAATTCTGAACCGCTGTAATACGTATCTGAAGCAACATAATAAAAACACAGCAATGCGTTCCAATACACGTGCTTGTGTTTTAGCGCCACGGCGAAATGTACAGTAAGGTACATAAAAACGGTGTTACACAAAAAGTGCACAGAGGTACACACACACATATATATATATATATATATATATATATTTATTTTATTTTATTTTTTTACACTAGACTAGGTTTGCCCTGCTTACAGAGCCATTAGCAGCTTGCATTGGTTGCTAAGTTTTTAGTCAACTGAGCCCTGCATTGCAGATTAGATTTTCTGTCTATTCCAATTGTATCAAATAGACAGTCATTCAGTTCATATGTTTGGCTCTTTTGACAATGTGATGAGAAAGAGGTTTTATTCATTTCATAATACGCTTGAAATTTTGTCAGTGCCACTCTCTCTTCATTTTAAAGGAGTTTAATGCTGATATAGTGCAGAGTCGCTGTATTGCATATCGCATAAAATTTATTTGAGAACATTTGTTGTTGACTGAAGCGGCATCCTGTAGTAAATTAGGATGCTTATGCAACCACTCCAACATCTTGTCAGCCTCAGGGAATGACAATGATTATTCAAATGTGAGTTTAAGCACTGGCATACATGTATGATCCTGTTGCCAGTCTTTTTCTAACAGAAGGAAAATTTTGTAGAAAACAGATTTTAATCTAGTGTGCTTCCATCTCTTGTCATTCTTGGCTCTCTATGTGCCATTCGTATTTTTTCTGACTTTGGCTACACTATTGAACTACATTTATCTTATTCTGTTCTCTGTCCTCGGATCAAGCCATCAGGCAGGTGTGAAGAAGGGCAGGTCCATCCAGATGATACTTAATTCTGCAATACTTCAGACTACATGGATGGAGAACAGTGCTCTTGGGAACTGCATGTAGAATTATTCAACCAAGAAGAGTTTTGTGTAGTTTTAGGTATGAAGTATTTATGACTGTGACTAGTGGATTGTCTTTTAAAGGCAAGTGAGTGTCCAGTTTAACATCCAGCTGGAAGCCGTTGTGCATGTGGATTATGTAGAGAGAGAATAAATGGTGGCAAAAACCACATCTAAAAACTGATTTTTTTGTTTTGTACACAAGTTTTACCTTGGATACAGACATGTCCTCAAGGACAAAAAAGAGAGAACCTATTCTCAATTATGATTTGAGTCCATTATTCAGTAGTGAAGGATTATACTCAGTGACAATCAACTTTTAATATGATTTACAAAAACAAAAAGTACAATGTTCTATGATTTGATTTCACAATCTGTAAAAGTGGGTCTTCCAGATTATTAAATATTTTGACATATTTAATTTGAGATGCTGTTTAATACATTTAGATTGTTGTGTTTAGATTGAAGACATCAAAAGTATTGGGAAAGGACTCGCACACAAAAATGCATTGTTACAAAATTTGTATAAAATCAGTGATGACAGCTCCTCAAGCCCCAAGGAATGTCTCAACTAGATTTTAATGCATGTTTGGAGACTGTTTAGTGCAGACATTTGGTTTTAACGGATGTGTTCAATAACAAAACCGGATCCAGTATCAGATTGTTCCGGTCAAGAGTGAGTGTTTGGTTTATATGTCAGGGTTGGCATAAGTATAAAGAATATTGCTTTAATTGACTCAAGCCTTTCTTTCAACACTCAGTATAAGAATGTTTTAAACGTGTGTTGTTTATTACCAACTTACAATTTTCAAAAAATTATAGCTGTAATGCAGAAGTCTGCCATTTCTCTTGAGGAAAATTGCCTATTAAATGAGCAAAAGGTCAAAAGCTGATTGTTGTGAATAAACTAAATTCATTAACTAAAGTCACTTAGTGCTCATTGAAAGTAGTTGGCCTGTAAAACTTCACGACTCCTTACACAAGTTAGTGTAAGCATAGCTAACCATATGTTGTGCACATATATCCTTCACCCTTTTGCTTAACTTTTAACATTTGCATCTTTAATAAAATTTTAGTTTCATTCCATCTGTTTTATAAAGATTCGTTGCAAAAAAAGGAGCTTCACACATATACAAACGATGACATTTACTAATGTAACGTCTGTCTGGGGGGTATTCCAGAAAGCAGGTTATGTGACATACCCGGGTAAGTTTAAGGGTAAGTTAGTGGATAACCTTAAC
>JAUMHR010000052.1:11635007-11648299 GCA_032361145.1 Enteromius fasciolatus | reverse complement strand
GTGGCCTAAGACTATATATATATATATATATATATATATATATATATATATATAATATAATGTAAAAGAGTTCTAAAAGATTTTTGCTCTTTTAAAGTAGTGTATCTGTAAATAACGTTTTAATTACTGTCAATATCTCCATATTGTTTAAGAGTTTATCCACACATATGGAAACGTATGTTTAAATGTTACATACTGTAGACTTACCAATGAATATTAATAAGATCAGATTAATGAAACTATCACGGTGTATGGAGATCGGTTGCCAAGGTAACCATTCAAACAAACATTTTAACAGTCATATTTAAGTGCAGAATTCTGTTATTGATTATCCAGAATCACGTATTTCAACAAGCAGTGCAATAACATAGTTTAACAAATGGAGGAAATCAAAGCCACCTTTAAGCTAACTTGTAACTTTCTATGTTTCAACTGCGTTAAAAAAACAAAACGCAACTGATGGTGTTGAAAACATGCCATACAGAAGATTAAAAACACCCGTCTCAACAATCCACTGCCTAGTTTTATCAAGATAAAACACAAAATAATGACTCAACAGCTCAGCGTGTTTGTCCTCACCACAGAAGACATCCCTAGAGCCTCCCAAAGATCCACTTCCTCTTGCTGCACGCATGTGTTCGGCACCAGAGATTGAGCTATTGGACAGGGTGCTGAGTGTCCACCCAAAGAGAGTAATGTCTCCCTGTTGCCACCGGAGCTTAATGCCTGCTCAGCGTCTCACAGGCCCAGACGCTCCTATTGAGCGCTTTTATCGTAGCTCAGCTCTCCACGTTTGAAACAATATAGGCTGACTGCCGCTATCGATTTTAGCGGATTGTACTGTGGTAAGCTTTCCTCTGAGTCTGCCTGCTATATTAAGCAATCATTCGTCCTGCTGATGGCAAAACTTCCTCCTGAGGCAGCGTGCAGGCCTCTAATAGCCCTAGTATTACTCATGTTAATTGATTGGGTGGCAGTGAGGGGTTGAGGAGGAGAGAAATTATGGCCCTTTTGAGAAGAAATCAACACAAGTGGCAGTAATTAGCGAGGAGAGAAACTAGCTGTAATTGAAAGAGCCTCAGTCATCGACTGTTCTTAACAGCAGCCCAAAGGAGCGTACGGGAACGAGCGCAAATCGAACGCTCCGTGTCTATAGATTCCTCTTCCGCAGAAAATTCACATCAGATGGTGAAGAAATGAAGATGTATGTGTGTTTGGACTTGGGATGCATGCGGTAATGTTCGTCCTTGGCAAGCCGGAGCTGTTAAACTCCCCACACTGAAGACTTTGGAAATGCACCCTGTTAAGTAGGTCTGGCGAGCAGCATTTGAAATTTCAGATGTGGGCTGCTTTTCAGATCAGCTCCTCATAGTGTCTCTCTAAAGCCAAGTCTCCATACATCACCTCGGTTTGGGGGAGAGGGCACATCTGGGCCGCGTAAAGCTTGGTGCAGTCACGCATATTTAGATATACAAGCCTCTTGTATTGCTGTTGATTAGGACGCACATGGTGGCCGCTCTTTTGACGGAGTCGAGTGGGAAAGAGTTTTCAGCCGTTTGGGAAGGAGAAATGGCTAAACCATCTGGCGAGCGGATCCACTTTCTTGTCCAAAGCGAAGGGCGTTTGTGTGCATGTCTGTCGTCCCTCTTCGAAACGTTCTGTGAAGCTCTGATAAATAGTCCACCGTGCCTCTGTGTCTGTCAGCGGTCCAAAGTGTGTTCTATGTTTTTTTAATTAACAACCAAAGAGTTCATGGGTTTTGTCCCTTTCGCTGTCATCTAGATGATAAACTACCCCGCTGAACGTTATACCTCTACAAATATGATAACACCATGATGGCATAAAAATACAAGCAATTTACTAGTCTTCACGGGAACATCATCTCCCCACAACTTCACCAGCTAGGCTTGTCCCAGAGCCCTGAACCACAGACCGCTTAAACGCTTCACATAATATCCTCTCAGTGACTACATCACATTAACAACACAGGCCGAAGGGACCGGGGCTTCTGGCTGAGCCTGCATGAAATTTATGATGTATGTGTTATTTGTGGGTCTGAAATTTGGTTTGAATGTAGTGGAAAATCCCATTTACACTCCATTTCCCGTCCTCCACGAGGACTAAGATGAGACTCGAAGGGCAGCTCAGGGCAGCGCTTTAATTTACTAATGGAGCGTTAGCTTAGTTGCCCTGTGTTGTGATTCATTATGCCTTGTTGTTTGCGGTGAGTGTTTTCATTACTACATTTGTAGTGTCAGAGGTGCAGGCTGGGTCGCAATAGTAAGTGTCTCTAGGCCTGTCTATCATCTGTAGCCTCCTGCAAGGATAAAGCTGCGTGATCTGTCCAACAGAAGCCTGATGGAGGCCATAACCACAGCCCATAAAGGGCCTCAGAGGTGAGCCAGCGTCTGTCAGGTTAATCTTTCCACCCTTTTTTTCTTATAACAAATTTATTTGTGCTTATATTTGCGGTACCATTGTTCTGCCTTTAACAACACAGATAATTTATATGGTCACAGAGCTAATTTTCATAATGTTTTCTATATTATCAGAGGGAAAAATTAACCCAGGAATATATTTACATAGCAGGCATGAATGGTAACGGCTTGCTAATTGCCTGTTAGATGATTAATAAGCTTACAGAGATGCTAATGAACAGAGCACTCACTGTTTCAGAGGTGCTCTGGCAGTGCGTGTGTTTTGGCAGCTTAATTAGGGAGATAATTACACACTTGTTGATGCTGCTCTCCAAGCAAATGCCATCAACCATTAAAATATATTAAGTTGAATTACAGCAATGTGGACTAATCAAGGTGAAGTGTGAGCACTTGGATTGTCTCAGAGGGAAATAAAGAGCACCTTTAGAGTGACAGCTCGGATGATTGCTGAAGTGTGAGCTTTCTCTTTATGGAAAAATCAGTGCTGTTAGATGAAGCTGTTTAAATATCATATTTTGAGCTGCAATGTTATTCGTGTAATGTGTGTGTATCAATTATGTATGTGTGTGTTGGTATTTATCTGAACATCAAAGAACCCTGCATCACAGTTTCCGCTAAAATTAAGCAGCGCAGTTTTTAAAATTGATAATAAGAAATTATTTTTAGCACCAAATCTGTATATTAAAATTATATTAAAACATTAAAATAGTAAACATGTATTTAAAATTTCAAATATTTTACTTAATTTTATTAAATAAACGCATCCTTAATAGAAACTTCAATACAAACTGAAATGTACTCCATGGATGGATTTACTTGGCTGTAGGTTTGGGACATATTTCCTCCCCTGGCTGAATAGATTAAATCACCGTAATAAATATTCTGTCTTAGTACTCCTGTTTAAGTGAAGCCGATGTAATGAAAATGAATTTGCTTAATGTTGCATATACATTAATTAAGTTAAAACCAAAATTAAGCACAAAGAGAAGGACACCTCTTCCTTGATATATAGGCGCTAAGAATAATGGAGACTGGTTTTGCTGATAGTGTTGCTATGATCACTTTGATTAAACTTAATGGTATTTGAGTTTGTGTATTAAACAGTGTAGACAGGCTGTAAAGACTGGGTGAAGTTGGTGACTGAAAGGTCCAGGTGTGAACCCTGTAAGGGGCGCTCCATAACCACTGTGCATTTGGACAAGTTCTAGCTTGCTGTATAGGAGGCTTGCCATACATAAGTGTGTGTAAGTCACTATAGAGAAAAGTGCCAGTTAAACTGCAAAGCTCATAAAAAATGTGCTTTAAATGGAACAATCTCATTGACCACATTTATATGCCTACTAACATTCTAAGAAGAACTAAGACTAACACTTTTTCTCTCGACACTTTTCCTTCCCTTTTCTGCTTGCACACACACACACACACACACACACACAGTCTCTCTGTGTCTCCATCTCTCCTCCATTTCTAAATTGGCAGTATCTTGCTGATGTAGCTCTCTTTAATGCTTTTCAGCCAGTAGCTGCTGTTGGCAAGTCTTTGGTTTCTTGTCTCAACTCATTAATTCAAGAGTTGGTTGGAGTTTGCAGAATGTTGGCTATAAAATATTAACTTCAACAAATCTTCAAGGGCTTGTTCAAAAACATAATAGGCGGACCAATTAAGAGAGTGGCCTGCAGTCAGAGTTTTACAGCTCATTCATGTGGATGGAGAGCACAAGTGCCAGCTCTACACAGTTAAAAACAACATGTTTTATATAGGAAGTGTTTTTTTATATTTAGTGTAAATGCCTTGTTAAATTAATTCACAGCAGCATTAGAATATACCGTTAAACAGTCCATTATGCTTTTTAGTAGCCGCTACTACTGTACATTTATTCTTTAGAAAGCTGAAAATCAGGCTGTTGGTTGGGTCTGGAGGGACCGATCTCCTCCTGTCTCACATCACTGTAACACACACCTCATGGGATCAGAAGACATATGTGTTCTAGCTCAGTTTGGATAAATGTCAAGTTGTTATTCAATATACTATTTTTTTCACCAACAGACAGATAGCTAGTTTACAGTGCACTTGACATTTGAAAACCTTTTTTTTTTGGACCAAATGCTCCATATGGCTCTACAGCATACTGCTTTTGCGAGCGATATGTTGCGTAAGCTAAGCTAAGGGAATGCATTAAACGTACTCTGACTTATAAACCAGAAATATTTAGTACAAATGCACGGTGCAGGCATATTTATTCCTCTTGAGTGTATAAGACCAAGTGTAAAATATAACTGCGACCAAACCAAAGGAAATATTTCCCCTCAGCGCAGGTCCCTGCTAGTTGCATTTATAAAGACAGAATTACATTTACGCAAGACTCTTTTAATATCAATTTGACTGATGTGTGCGCTGGAGTTGCCAAATGAGCTTATTGCCCTTTGAGCTAATGTTCGGAAAGGTTGTTGTAATTCTTATTACCTCTCATTAGGGAGCAGCAAAATCGCCCCCTTAATCAAACTCACTTTGGATCTTCAGTAATGTGCTGTGTGCACAACACATTCATATCCTGGCCCTCTCAGCAGAGTCCCATAAAAGTTATTCATTTGTGAAGCACCTTAAAACATTGCAGAATGACCTTTTTAGGAGTGCTGATGCTTTGTGAAACATAAAACAGGCTGACGCCTTTAATGAATAACTCTTACACTAACGTGACACGGAGCACAGCATTGCTAAATTGCATAAACATTATAACCGCTCATAAAACTCAATGAGTCTTCTCTTGTTTACCACAGTTCGGTTGCAGTGTTTGCCTAATTTAATGTTACGTGTCTTTTTTCCCCCTTTAATTATTAACATCTGGCTGCTGGAAATGAAAGTAGCACACCAATAGTCCAATCTGCCAGACAAATAGGAAGTGGGTGCCTGCATTATTTGGTAAAGCTCAGTAAAGAGCCTCTGGATTAGAGGTAAAGATAACGCTGCTGAACACATGCCCCTGGCGCTCTGTCAGATCACAGGCTTTAAGCTGAAGTGATTGGTATAATTTTTTATCTTAATTACAGTGCGGACAGAGGGGAGATCAGTTCGTTCTGGCATTTGCACTCTTCTGTAATTATAGATCAATCTGGCTGAAGTGTTGACTTATCCATCCATGCTTATGTTTCTTGCTCTAGGGAGGATGTTTGTCTGAGTGCTGTAACAGAGATACTGGGACAGACTGTTAGGCTGACCTCAGGTCAGTGTTTGGAGTGACCTCTTGGAGGCTTAATTTTCTATGCATATCTGTACTTTCGTTTCATCATTCTGACTGACTGAAGTGCAAAGACCTGAGCTAAGCAAACTTTTATTCTAGGCTGGTTTTCAGGCTTGCTATCATTGAGATGTCTAAGACATTCTTGTGTCAAATTCAAGCAAATGCTTTAAAACCTGTAGGAGGACGTACTGTATTGTGAGGCATACTGGAAAGGAGGTATTTGAGCCGTATCCAAGTGATAAAGATAAATGGCTGACTTTTTCCTCCACAAAGCACGGTGTGAGAACCGTGAATTTCAAAATTTTCTCTGTCTAGATGTGAAAATTATTGCATTTCAACAAAGCCTTTTTCAGAGGGGTGGATGGATTGATACCTGGATGAGGGATGGATAAAATGATGTTGTTCTAAGCACATCCGTCTACTGGTTTGTGTAGTTTAGTCATATGTGTACACAAGGAAATAGACTGCTCATTTTCCCCCACTGTTCCTAAACCCTTAAGGTAAAGTATACAGCTTGGATGGATTCAGAAAAATAGCACCAGAAAATGGATGATGCTATAAACAAACTGCCGGCATTATCTAGTGTTATGAATATATAATTTCTATATACGCTAACAGGTGAGGCCCTGGGGAGGCAATAAATGACTTGGCAACCTGTGATATTTATGCATGAAATTCCTGTTAAATTATGAATGCATCTATTTATATGTGACATCACAGTGACAGGTTCAAGGTAACTGAGAGTTCGTAGCATTCTGCCCTCATTTCTCAACCTACACACTGACATTTTCACCAAATATTAGTTTACTGAAAGTTTTACACATTTGAATGGCAGGAACATGTGTTTGTTCACCTCTCACAAGAACTTCTGCCTCTGATTTCCTGTATTAACATGCAGCCAGCGAATGTGTGCCTACACAATCAACAAAAACAGCTTGATGAGAGTGCCACTCCATTGCGTCAACCAGGCCAGATCTTAATCGCTCTTCTCTCAGAAGCGTTGAAGAGCTCTATCAGTGTTGATCTGTTGCCACTGAAAAAGTGATCTGAGAATAGTAGAGTGTGACTCACATTAAATGTTGATAGTTTTCAGATCATTTATAGTGCAGCAGATTGTGTTGCAGTGGTGGGCGAGAAGTTCTTCATTCTAATATGTTCGCATGGAAAGTGAGCAGAAGGCCAGGAGCGAAGAGAACCAGTATCTGACAGGTGCATCAGCTGACAGAAAAAAAGCTGCAAAGGAAAAAAAAGGTACAAAGCTGTCACTGAGGAAGTAGACTATAAGGTACAAAAGCTAAAATGTACATATTAAAGGGTGGTTGTTGAGAGTGTAGTTACAATGCTAATATTGCACTGATATATTTCTAAGGTCTAAAACGACATTAGACCTAATAGCCTTTTGTTGTGTGAGACCTTTCAGAATATTTTTTTGTGTGTTTCACAGACAAAAGTCAGTCATATAGGAACACTTACAGTCATGCAACATGAATTAATGTACAATTTTCGCAAAGGGTGAACTATCCCTTTAAATGGCCTTGTTCGCTTTTTTCTTTCTTTAAACTCAGATTGACATTTCATTTAACCAGGAGAGAGAACAAGAGAGAATGAGATCTATGCGGAAAGAAAAAAGTGACACAAAGCTATGAAGTCTGGATGGCAATGTATGAAACAGGCTGCGATTGTGTCAGCTGTCATCTTTTTTTACGACAATGAGGGCTACAATGAACAATTTAAAAATATAATTCGATTCTATATAACAGATCTAATACTATTCACTTTCCACTGAAAACAATGTATATTTAGAAAGTAGATGGATAAACTCAGCAGCAGGTTCTCAGTTGATAGCGGCTCCATTATAATCAGACCATTAGAGGACACTAAGGCCTGTTATCGCTAGTATGAATAAACAGCACGTGTCTCATTATGCATCTGTGGTACTCCAAGTACACACTGGGTCACTTTAGTAATTAATCACCTAATTACCAAGAGTGGTTTTTCTCCTCAACCAAGATGTGATAATGATAATGACAAATAAACAGCAGGGGTACAGAGGATAGAATTTCAATGTCAAAACAACAACAACTGGAGAAATAAGCTGTAACTTGCCCTGCAGTAATATAACATTTAAGGGTTATTTTTTTGGAATGTAACAAGTTTTCTTCACATTCACTGTATAGTGCAAATAATTGGGAGTTCCTAAGTGCATACTGTAAAATTAATATATTTTTTCTTATATGGTAAGGAGCGAAAAAAAAAAAAAAATTCATTGCAAGTTTTACAGTGAGTTCTATGCACATAGTGCGTGCAAATTTGTCACACTCCACTCAGCTGATTCAAGAAGTGAAAACGAAATGACCTGTCATTCCCAGCAGAAAGAGATGCAGTGAGAATAAGAAAGTGGAAGATCTTGTTCCATCCTGTTAATATATGACACAAATTGACACAATCTGTCTCTCGCCTTCTTTATCTTCTCTTGCTGGCTTCCTGTAAAGAACTCAGACAGTTACAAAAAATAAGGTGATGAATAGCGCAGCAAGATGAAAGAATTAAAAAAAATGAAAAATGAAAATAGTGCCCAATTAATCTCTGGGCATCTCCAAGCAACGCAGTAACGGCGCTATTAAAAGGATCAATTTATTTGAACAAATTGTTTGAGTGAATTATTCAATGACACAGATTTTCAGTTAATCGATTCAGTGAATGAATCAGTGATTCACTTGTCACCACATATCGCGTATTGTTGTAACCAGCATATTGAGTCGCATTAAAACCTCACTGCTAATGCTAAGGCATATCAGATAATTAGTCAGAAAGATGCTGAATTTATCTGAAATACAATCAATCCTCCGGTTAGATCCACAACACTGTTGTTTGTGAAGCATACACGTACTGTTTGATAACAGAGAAGCTGTTGACACACATTCACAATCCCTGCTAGCGATAAGGATAGCGGTGCGTCTGCAGCTGGCTGAGTGAGTGTGGAGTTGGTGGGATTACGGGGGATTAAGTGTGGATGAAGTGAGTGGATGGCTGCTGGGATAATTCTGGATTAAAGAGATTAGGCTACAGCAGCAGGGTGGAGCTCACAGCTGAGGCCCCTGCAGGTGTGGATGTCAACCCTAGGGAGAGACAACCACTCTAGGCTACACTCCCTGATTCATCCTACACTCACTCCGCCATGGAAATCGGGCCCCCTTGCTGCTAGTCTACAACAAATTTCATCATGGAGCAGTTGCACGCTTGTTTCAATCTTACTCTTTCTCTCTGCTTGTCTGTACCGAAACTTCTCTTTCATGCTTTTACATCAGCTCCACAAGTCAGTGCTCATTTGTAAAACACAGAGGCAGACAAGAGCGAACATGAAACAAGCAACTTCACTGAAGCTTAGAGACATGACATTATATTAACATGTCAAGAATATGTGTGCATGAGTTGATTAGGCCGCATAATTATTATGCGATTATGAACAATGTGATTTTACAAGCAGTCATTAATGAGGATGAATGTGCAAGCGTGGTTCACCTTGAGTGATTAACTTAAAGGCAAATGCAAGATTGTTTTTCTTTTTACTAAGAAGGTTAATAAGGGTGGGGGAGTATTTAACAGCAATTTGCGCTAAACCTTTGACATCTCCATTACCCAGCTAGAATTGAATTTGAGCACATCTAAACAAAGCACAATGGTCACTGATCACTTCATTAATATTGCAGTATATTAAAACCCAGTAAGTTGTGCAACTCATCACACCACGCTATATAGTTTTCATTAATATTTTGGGTAGGTGTAGCAAATATTTATTTTGGGTAGGGTTTTGGATATGTCAAACATGTCAATTATTATTTTTATTTAAAACCAGTATTACTGTCTTCATTGTTTAGATTACATTTACAGACGGCTGTAATATAGTGGTTTCCGTGTTATCGGCTGTACACAAAACAGCACTACGCTCATAAATGCTACTTTATCAGGCATTATAGAAAAGATGAAAAGAAAATGTCATTAAAAGTTGACGGTACACTGTCGGTTCCCTTCAAAGACACATATAAAACACCTGCGCCATGTTTTGACTTTAAAACCTGCAGCACTCATATGCCATACATTCAGTCAATTTAAAACCTGTTAGAATTTTATCAAGCTATATCGTTATTCTAGTCTTTCCATCCCCAAATGTAAGACCATAATTAACTTTTTGTGTTACATAATTAGCTTTTCTTATACCATTTAAGGCATTTCAAAATTTTTATGGCCTTAAATTTGGTGCACTATGATTGCTAGGTCGTATCATAAGGGCAAGTTTTTATTGCTGATAAGAAAGAGCATGACGTAAGATGGTGTTTGACACTACCTCAAGTTTATGAATTTGCATGCTTCATGATCTGATAACTGCTGTTGTCTATAAACAGCAGTTTACATTAAAAAAACACACAGAATTGCTTCATGTTTGAGGTTTGACTGGGCATAATTCAAGTTGTAAAACAAAACGTTAAATTAATGTTAACAGCAGACTTTATTTTACTTAAAAATACAAAGCTGGCTTTCTAAAATCCCCAAGGAAATTCTCAAGAGAACCTATTAGCCTTCCAAGTTGGCCTACAAATTGACATCCTGACTGAACAGCTCTATAAACCTCTTCAGATGACAGTTTTAATTGCAATACACTCACAAGTGTTACTAAAGTCTTCTTGAGCATATCATTTGTGAACTATAACCTTTAACTTTTGATGATATTTTTAGCATCGTCTGACTCATTCTGACATTGTGCCAAACCATGTGACACTGTTAATGTAAACACATCCACCAATTGTACTATCTTCAGACAGATTAGCATCGAAAAGAGAATCACATTCTGTCCTTTTTTTTGGTTTGTAACTCAGAATAACAGATTCTGCGTCATCACAACAACTACTAAACTCTGTACTGTTGTGCTTTTTATTTTCTGGCCTTGGTTGTTGCTGTATAAGAAAGAAGATGTGGTTGTGAGAATCATCATGTCGGCAGAAATAATGAGGCTACCAAAACCAGTTCCTCTTGCAAAAGCGTCTTACTTTCACCACAAACGCGCACACACTCGTCTCAAACACCTATCTTGGTCAAAAAGTAACAAAAACAGAAGTTCGCACTCGCTCGTCTCATCTTTTTTCCCCTTTCTTTCTCACAAATTATCATCTTGTCATGTGCCATGGTACAGCCACAAATTTATTTTTAAGGTTGTTTTTCTCTTCCAGTGTGTGTTTGTGTGAAGGTTATCTCACAGGTTCAGCTGCGGTTTGCTGCAATGATCTATAAGTGCTGAGTGAGCAAGAGAGACGTTTGCTCTTGTGAAACCTCACAGACCAGAAACCACATGCTGTCTCCTCTGCAAACTTTTTTTTCTTTTCTTTCTCTCTCTCTGTTGTGTGCTCTTGCAACATTCAGAGTAGTACTGTCAAACGGTTAATTGCAATTAATTTCATGCAAAATAAAAAAAATTAGTTTACTTAATTGCAACCCGAAATATGTGCCTCAATATACATTTCTGCAACCCTGTAATTACGTACCTTACTGCATGTTTCGCAGCAGTTTTGAAGTGAAATGCCCAGAGAGTGGTGCTAAAACACACGTTTAATGCGTAACCGTGGCGCGTTTGTATTAAGTTGGTACAGGTATGCATTGCAGTGTTTTTATAATTCTGCTCGAGGTACATTTTGTGGCTGAATTCAAATACCCAGTGAGTTTTACTGCCTCTAGTGTTCATATCAACTGGAAACTGCAGCGATTCGTATGTATAGGTATGTTTTTTTCAGTTTTGCAGAAATGTATAAAGAGGCACGCATTTCCAATCAGCCTAGGTTGCTGCATGTGTGCTGTGTATTTATATTTGATCATATATATAAACACACGCATGTATATATTTCAGAAAAATAGGTGGTTATACATTAAATATACAGTATATATGATCAAATACCAATTAAGCGATTGTTTGCTAGTACTAATTCAGACCGAATCCTTCCCATCCCTCTGAGCTCACCACACACACAATGGCCTACAGTGGCTGATTTTGGGGTGCAACAATCATAAACGTGTTAACAGCTTGATGTGTAAACTGTGCTGGTGTGATGTGATTATGCAGTTGGTTTTCTTTTCACTCTATCACACCAGCTGCTTGAATTATTGATGTACTTTCTTACGAGCTGCTGTCTGCATGTGTTGTTAAAATTGTTATGAGTTCTCTTTTCCCTTTCATGTCTTTCCCCGCTGTCGTTGTTGCCTTTGACTTGTCCACACAAAATGATCTGCTGCTCTGTGTTGTCATGGCAACTGAGGGCATATACACAATGCATTTTCTCTCATTGCACATTATCAGTTTGTTATCAGATTGTATTTCCACGTTCAGTCTATAGTCTAATTCTTCTGTTGAGCGCTGAATGCTTTGTCTTTCTCTTTCAGTATTACAGTGTGGGTGATAAGCAGAGGTTTATGGTTCCAGGAGCTGTGCACCTCTCTCTCTGTGTAGGTGTAGGTGACAAATTGGATTTTGCACATATTGCCACCACTGTCATTGCTTTTGATGCGTGTGAATGTATCGAGAGCTGTCAGAAGAGTGTGGAAGCTAAAAATATACATTCCGTGCCCTACATGGCACCTCTTGCATTCTCTGTTTATTTGTTAGTTCTGTTCTGCTCAGACTAGTCCATGAGATGTAGGATGCCACACATGCATGCACCACATGTAAACACCATCTCTCACGCTTTTACACGTCTTATCATCATCTGAGGTTTGGTGAACACGCTCTCTCACGCATATCATCTCAGGGGCAGTTAAACCCACACCAGCATGAATAAAGTTCACACGCGATGTACTAAGCGACAAAACAAAAGATGGAGAACAACGCAGAGAAAATAAAAAAAGGAAAAGGGTAGAAGATAGGTCGCAACCGCACATTAGCAGGCACACTGCTTGTCTAGTGAGAAAAAGAGAAGTGGATCAGAGTGTGTATGTTTGTGTGGAGTGTTAGTCTGCTCTACAGGAAGGTAAAGACAACGCTGTGGTGCGAGAATGACTTGTGTACACTTCTGAAATCAACCCACAATAGTGACTTTGTCTTTGTTTAATCCTTTCCTAAGTATTTAGTATAGTTAAAGATCTGTCACCTACTGATGTACTTCATCCTCCCTCAAAGGAAAAATACTGATTCAAACAGAAATCTTCTCTTGTAACTTCAAAATGAGGTGAGGGTTGCCATAAAAGCATTGTTTTTTTTTTTCTGCGTGACATTATGTGGGCGTGCCCTATTTTTGCCCACTTTAACACGTTTTTAGCATTTGTTTTCCTGTGTGGTAGAAAATAGTTCAGATTAATATTATGATACTGCATGAGTAAAAGAGGAACACACAATGCAAAGTTCATGCAAATATATGCATAATGCAGTTATATATAATACAGTAATATTGCCAAATATTGTTTTAGTTTAAAATATCATTGTCTGTTTTAATATTCTTGTAATGGCAACATTTTCAACTTCATTACTCCAGTTTCAGTGTCACATGGTCCTTGTGTGTATGTGTGTGTGAACTAATGAAGTACTGTAAAAATAAGAGTCTACTGGAACGGATGAGCCTCAAATGAAACATTCATCA
>JAUMHR010000052.1:11577605-11619188 GCA_032361145.1 Enteromius fasciolatus | reverse complement strand
ACTGTAACTGTAAGAAGATTCATTTTTAATTAACATTTAAAAAGAAAACAATAGCATCTTTAATGCATGTTTGTTGAGCTTGGGGGCTGATAGCATGAACAGATTGGGTGTGCTAACCTGATCACAGCTGTGTCATGCTAATGAGACCCTCAGGGCTGGGCTGGACTACTGCTCTTTGTTGTGTGTTTCCCATAAGGCCTGATCTGAGGTGATAACCTTTGTTTTACACTGGGCCTCCTACTATACTGCATTTTACACAGGTGTCTAGTTTAGTGTGTGTGTGTCACTGGATAGGTGAATAGTTATATGAAGTCTTCCTCAGGGAACAGTATCTCCCCCAGGAAGATTATGAGCGCTTGTGATTTGTTGAGTTGCTCACACAGCGTCTGAAAGAGGATGAGAACAAAAGAGACAGATCGTTCTTTCCATCATACAAAACCCTCCCATTTCCAGCCTCGTCAGATATGGATGGAACTGTCTTTCTTTTATTAGAACGAATGATGAGTTTCTCATTAAACGGTTGTAAAAAGGTATTTTTTGATGAGAGGTACCATACGAGAGAGTGTTCAGTAGAGCCTCTCCACAGCTATAGTGAGCATGAACAAGTGTATCTGTGGGTGTTTGTGTGTGTAGGTGTAGAGTCAGCTATATTTCCTCTCATCCTCTATTCTCTCTGTCAGATGATAGCTTGGTTGGCAGTACAGATACTGGCGGTGTTGAGGAGGTGCTTGACTTTTTGTCCCCCCAAGCTTTCACACTCCGCCTGCAGCACCTGGCCACTTTGTTGACCTGCTTTTACAGCCCTATCCACTTGTGTCTCAATCACCAAAAATAACTGCACCCCTCTGAAGAACTCCAGACTCGCTTGTTTCTTTTGGTGCCTCTCCATTGCTGCTTCTCATGCACCAAAGAAACAGCTATTGCATTTACTATTTTGTATTAAATGTAAAAAATATTAAACATAGATATTAACAAACTATCAATGATAATGTAATATCACTGAGCAGTGTTCCACAAGTAAAATTCCAGCAACAATGGTAATTTCTTGTCACTGTTTCAGGAATAAAACGAGTGACTTTTATGAGTGAGTCATTAAATAAATCGCTTTGTTATTTAATAATGCAACTACTGTATGTTGCTTAGAAATGTGAACATTGACAATACTATGTCTAAAAAATAACTTTTTAAAAATTCTATATCAGGGCTAGTATAATGCCTAAAACCATAAAAAACCTGGAACTTAAAATATTGTATTGAGCTGTTGTATAAAAGCATTAGTGTTGTTTGTGCAATACTGCTAATGCCACAGTGGCTGTTGCTAATGTACAGTTCATGTGAACATTTAGAGAGGAATAACCAATGAAATGTCAGACTCTCATGGATGCTAATATTTTCTCCATTACTTTATTTTTACTGGGAGTCTAACATACACAAAAGAGGCCCCATAAATGTTTTTGCCCTTGGAAAATAATCCAGATTCTCTCGAAATGTGTACTTAACCTGACTCTGAACCTAAGAGTGGACACAGATATTGATTCCTTAGACAACATGGAGGAAAACTCAGTGAAGTATATGGCTGGCAAGTTTTTTTTTCAAGAGAGCTCTCATGCCCCTATGGCTTACCCCCGGAGCTTTTCAAATAGCTGTGATAGGCAGCTGTGTCCCAAACAGGCTTATGAACATATAACACCCTCTCCAAACACACACACACACACACACACTCGGCTGTGCTCAAAACAGGCTTATACACACTCACACACACTGTGACAGCCAGCTGAGTTCTCAACAGGCTTATGTGCCACAGGTTCCCGTGTGGAATCCCTTTCTTCTTTATGGTGAGATTATAGTGAATCCATCAGTACAGATGCAGATTGGATTGGGAGGAGAATCCCTAAAGAGAAGCTTTTCTTTACCCATCATCTCTGGCAGCTCCAAAATCAAAGTGTTGGATTAACACTCACAGATCCACAAGCACCCGAGTCCATTAATATGGATATATATCATCCATTACCTGCAAATTAGCATCTAATATATGCTGTTTCTGTGAGCGCCGTGTGAGTCAGCACGTCTCCCGTACCGGAGATATTACTTTTACTGGAAAAGAATGAGAATTTCTAAGTGCTCATTGGCTCGATTTCTCTCCCTCATTCTCACACACACATACTCCACATACAACAGGCCAGGGCCAACTGCCAAAGCCTCCATCTTTCTTACTCTTGTTTTCACTTGGCGACAGTGCTCATGTCTGCGTTTGTCTCTTTTGATAAGGCTTTTCATCCTGTTTGCATTGATTACAGCCTGACAAGTCGCTCTGATACACCATGGCCCATTCAGCCTAGCGCTGCACACTGAAGCTATTGTAAGCAGGAATGTCTCTTTTCAGGCCCCAATCCTACGTATGAAAGCATGTCAATAATCTAGAGACAGAGGCGCCCCACAATACATGCACGCCTGAGTCGGACCTAGTTTTCTGCTCCACTACCAGGGAAATCAAGCAAAGAAGAGAGAGCTAGGTAGTGGAAGGTTGCGTGCATGAAAAAACAACAACAACAACAACAAAAAAAACAGGCAGGCAGAGACTACGAAAAAAGCATTTCTCACATACTGAGGATAATCCTGCCAGCTACCATTTGGAGCTGCATTAGCATGAAAATACGAAGCGTGTTTGTCGGAACAAAGGTGCGAATGAACAGGCCCTTGGATATGAAACTGTTGTGCTTTTCCGCTTCATAATTACAGCTAAATCAGTTCCATCCTCTAGCAATGGTTATATAGCAGCACATAAATCTGTGTTGAAATGAAACTCTTGCAGGTATACGGCGAATACTTGGTTTTATGGCCCAGGCAGTAATTTGAAAAGAGGGGTGGAGAGCAGTCTGTCATCTTCAGCTGTTACTACGGCCGTCAAAATAGACTTGACACGACTATGGTAGCCCTTGTCTGTGGCTTGAAAACTCATTGACTCACACTTTTGTTGTATTATACAGAACGTTTTTGTAAGGGGTCACTGAGCAAGCAGGAAATCTCCATTATCTCTGCACACACCAACGGTACACAAGTAGCTTGCAGAGAGCTTACAGAAGTGTGTCTGCCATTAACCCAGTTTAGCATTTTGAACATTCTTGTTAGAGAAATGTTAGAGCAGTGGTGTGTCAATAATGGCTCTCATTAAGACTCCATGCTCCGTCCTCGGTTCCACTCCTGGCATTTGTTCCAGCCAATAACCCTCCCAATTGGGATGGACAAAAGTTTACAGTTTAATCGAACAATGGTTGGCTTTTTCCCAGATCTTTGTATTGAAATGACCCTGAAGTCCCTGAGTGCAAACATCTTAAATGTGTCCAATTGGTCCGTTTAAAAGTACATTGCACCTTCCATGTTCAGGCATACTGTTTAATATGGCAAATGTTGATTTTGTTTTTTATTTATTTTTTAATGATAAAAAATAAATAAACAAATAAGCACAGAGGATTATTAAGCATATCAGATTACACCCCTATTTGGAGAAAACAAATAAAGCCACAAACAGTTGGCTGCGATGAACCAGCCTTTGAGTGGAATAAATGTTTTGTTTTGTGGTAATGCGACTTGCATACATAAAAAAAAAATCAAACTGATATTTAGCCCCTACTAGCTTTTCCCTCTTTTGTTTTACGCAGGGCTCTTTTTACCACATGGTAGTGACAGATTGTTTGAGCTGGAAGGAAAAGCCATTCGAAGCTAATTAAGCAGCCATTCCAAGCACTATTCGCAGGCGGGAGGCTGAGAGGCACAGGCATTTGTCAGCGCTCTACCCCTCGTGGGCTTGATTGACAACTTAGGTCTCGAACTGACAACCCGTGTCGCTCCTAGCCAATCAGATACACGCCAGTGCTCTGATTGGACAGCGGGTGCAGAACAAGGAGCTGTGCCCCACGTGGGTCTGAGCAACACATGATAGGTTGGGTTTTTTCGGGCGCAGACGTGGGCATGGAGGGTGTTGCTGAGCAGACAGCGTGAATCAAGTAATGAGGGCTGATTTCACAGATTATGCTGTTAATTTGAGTTACATTCAAAATCGGTAGCATAACTATACGTTGGCTCTCTCGCTTCGCTGTGCTAGACGTCCTTGGAAAGGATGAAACGGGACATCTGATGGATGTTTTGGCTTAAATCAGTCGATCAGCTGCTCACATATTATTTTACACCAGTGACAGATTCGAAGTGTATTGAAAACATGGCATTAAAACATTATTTACGATTCGCCAAAGCAAGTATAGCCAGATTTAATGCAACTTTTCACAGCTTTCACAGCAGTCATGCTGATAAATCGGTGAATAGAAGCGCAACAGACAATTTCACTTGTAACATGTATTTCTTAGGCTACAGTCTATCTCTTGAGATTTCAGTTGGTGGCTAGACTTCGAACAATCGTCGCTCGTGTAAGTTGTTTGTCTACGGGGAAAGCAACCTATTTAGAGCCAAAATGGCGAACATGAGGTCAGATTTTTATTGGCCAATCGGCACTCGCGGAGTAGACGTGCCCCACGTGGGGATCCCGCGTTTGATTGGACGGCGCGGTGAAGTCCTCTGCGAGTTCTGATTGGTCGCGTTCGCTTGTTCTCGCGGTAGTTGAGCCCGCGTGTCAGTGGGCAGTCTGTGTGTGGTACTGCGAGTGTTGGAGAAACTAGGCAAAGCGATTGCAAGCGGCTGGCACGTACGAAGCAAACTTTTCACAATCAGACATTTTTAAACAACCAAGCAAATAGGGATTGGGAGAATACACCAACAGAGGGAATACTGCGAATTGTGTTCAAGCGAGAAACGCGTCTTAACTGAGGAAAAACATTCTCGAAGCGATTGAAGGCGCTGCTTTTCTAGGGTTGGGATTGATTCCCAACCAGCGCCTAATACTGATCGTATAAGGTCACGAGTGGAGGACTTCGACGTTTCCTCGGTGCAAGGAATTATTGCTGTATTTACATTCGCGGAAAAGGATTTTATGGAGACTAAAGGTAACGCGGAAGATAACTTTCAAAAGAATCCACTTGCAATCTAGACTGTTTATTTAGCTAGTTCAGCACTCTTCGTGCTTCGTTTTCTCCGTTCCTGTTTTGTAATTTGCAGAGCTTCTGTTTTTTCGTATTTACATCGAGACTCGACATAGTGCTAAACGGAACAAGTGTATTTATTTTTTTGACCTATTTATGGAGGAATTGCTCTTAAGCTGATTGAGAGTCTGTTATTTTATGTCTTGTCTAGCGTATTTTACATTGTTCTGTGATCTTGTCGGGTTACATTTAAGCAAACAGCAGTCAGGTAATCTTGTTATTGCGAGAAGACTCATAAGCAGCTTGTTAGTCGCAGCTCGCAGCGCAGATGACAAGCAGCAAATGTGTGTTTGACTCGCTCTACACAACTATTCTGTGTTTACAGCACGCGCGCAGCTGAATGCTTGACTCTTATTGGAGATAATGAGCCAACGCGCTGTGTTTTTTGTCTTGCTCCTCGGCTGTGTGTGAAGGATAACGGGGTTAAATCGGGTGTAAGGAGCGGGAGAAGCGGTGGACGGACTGGGCTTTGTGTGTCCGCGAGAGCAGGGAGGGGTGACCGACGGGCTCTCGCTCATCTACTCGGATTACTGAAGAGCGCCACATCCCTGGATCTTCACCTCAGAAAGGATACATTCAAGATGTATCCGCAGGGCCGGCATCCGGTGAGTAACATTAATTATACTGATGCATTGTGTTCGGGCAGCTCCGCGCAAGAGCGCATTTACCTTCTCCACCGTTGAGCACTATTGTGTCGCGTGACGTCTCCCTCGCTTCGGTCCTTTATTTCTGCTCAGACTAAACAAGGATGCACTCCTCCGGACGTCCGTTAACTTGCTTGTGAACAGTAGCGCCTTTTCGTTTTACTTTAAGTGGAAAAACGTTTAGAAAAAAATGGAAGGAGTAGAATCAGCTGCTCGTTTTTCTCGGGGGCTGTTTAGACGCAGTGACCCGTCTGTGTCACGCCGACCGCTGCTGAGTGTCGGAGGCTCAAAACCACTGACAGGCCGAGCACGAGGGAGCGCCAGGGCACTTCTGACAAACCGCAGCTCAGCTCCGATGAAATATCATTTCCCTGAAAATCGGGAAGCATGAAATGTGTTATTGACACCCGTGGTTATACCCATGACTTGCTCAAAAACACAGTGAAAGTAAAACCTGAGACCTATGGACTGCCGTAAAAGGAGTAATAGAGAAGGTCGTAGGTTGTTTTGGTTATGGTGGTAGGAAGTCAAAGGTACAATGACATTCTAAAACACCGTTGATGGTGTAATAGCATACTGCATCAGTGACTAGACTGGTTTATATTGGTAACGTGAAGTTTATCCTTTTAAACAGTTCGCATAAATGATTGATTTTTGTTTTTCAGGCACCTCACCAGCCTGGGCAGCCAGGCTTCAAATTCACTGTAGCAGAATCTTGTGATAGGATCAAAGATGAATTCCAGTTCCTTCAAGCTCAGTACCACAGGTAAATATTGCTATACCTGTTACTAGACTCTGAGGCGGCTCTGATGCTGCTTTATTTCTGTGTAAATCAAATGCAGCATCACTGCAACATTAAACTTTGCAGTTGTTGAATAGTAACCATAACAGTGTTGTGCATAATATCTGTGTGTAGTAACTGTAACCGTTTATAGTTTCGCGTTTGTAATTTCATATTAAAATTGCATAAGTGCATGTCTCAATAAGATGTATGTGTATGTGACCGCATAGAGATCCTAAAGTGGCTTTGCCATCCAGTAACGCTAGGTACTCATTATAACGGCCTTTCTCTCTCTTTACAGTCTTAAAGTGGAGTATGACAAACTGGCCAATGAGAAGACAGAGATGCAGCGACATTATGTCATGGTAAGAGCAAGATGTGGTTTGTTTTTAATCTGAGGTCTTTTATGTGTTGCTCTCTTGTTCCTGGGAAAACGTCAATAGGGTCACCAGCCAGCTATCTGAGCTTGTGTTTAGTGTCCACTACCCCTATTTATTGTGTGATAGCATTTGCATTGATTGCACTGGAGGATCAGTGTTGAGATTATAAGAGTGTGGGTGTTTTTATTTGTTGTGAAATTCCTGTAGGCTGTTTTGGGCAGGGAGTTACTGCTTGTTCCATCCACTCTGACCCGAGGTGCTGAGTGTCTCTTGGTTCGTGTGAGAGAAAGGAGGACAAACTTGCTCAGTTTAGTCAGCTGTGGATTTTTGGAACAAACAGCATTTAAGAGACCAGTGCGTTGTGAATAATTTGTCGAGATAAAATACTAATTTAATGATGATGTGCAGTGAATGTAAACAAAAAAAGATCTTGTCAGTTAACAAATTAAAAATCAAACGATGTGTATGCATTTATTCAGGGGGGGGTGTATATAGTTGTTTTTGTCTTAAATTACATAGAGACCTAACCCAGATGAAACGTTATCAACCTTCAGGATGATTGCATTCTCACTCAATATTGACCCTTGTGTGCAATTCAGGAATTACACTAATATTAGTGTGTCTGAACGCCTCTTATTAGAAGTCCAGTGAGTGGAAACTGAATTCCATCAGGATGTGATGTAATAGTGCACAGGTTGAACGGTGTTAACCCAGCTTTACTCCTCTTATCTTATTTGAACATGCAGTAGATATTGACTCAACATGCCGGCACCTTTGTTAAATATTATTTTTCGGAGGAATGCCGAGTGGTAAAAAGGCCGGTACCAGATAAACGAAATGAAATGCACTGAGAAAAAAAATGTTTGTAGTAGTTGTTCAGATGAACATAGTCTGAACGGCTATTTTGAGTATAGAGAACCACTTTTTTTCTGAAATTGACAGATGATGGAACTGAAATACAATTTTCAATGAAAATAAATCTTTCTTGGTGATGGAAGAGGGAGAGTAAATAATGGTGGATGAGATGCTTATTTGTCAATCTTTGCATAGTTAGTTTTTTTTTAAACCCATGTTTAGTAACTGGTATGAGAAGTGGGCTTTCACTGAACAAATGTTCATAAACATTGCTCTCTACTCCTTTAATCAGACGACAAGTCCCTTGTTTTGTGTACGCTTTTTCATGCATGTTAAACTAGGTTATAAATTGTCATGATATAGGTGGATATAGGTGATGCACTACTGCAGCCAGTACAATTATACTATTGTGTGTGCTTAATGCATTTCTGTGTTCTTTTTCTTGCAGTATTATGAGATGTCCTATGGGCTGAACATTGAAATGCATAAACAGGTATGTGATCTTCTCTGACCCCATACATTATGCGTTGTACATTGCGTGGATTTCATATGTTTTTATTTTTTTTGTTTTTATTCTACAACACATTCTTCTGGTCAGAAAGATGATGGCATGGAAGGGTTGTTACAGACAGGGTGCATGCACAAAAACATGCAAGCGTATAGTTTTAGTGATGAATATTATTACCATAGTTAGAGGCACAGATATTAGTGCACGTTTGATTCTGGCTTGTGCAAGTCTGAATCTATTTCCCAATTCTGTTCCCCTTTCTTCTCTTTGTTTCCTGTTCTGCCTCCCTATAAATAAAAGTGGTGTCTGCATGCAACAGAACTAAAACTAAAAGGATAAGCAAGAGAAAAAAGAAGGCCTGGCCAGATAAAGGTCACTAGGTCAGCTGTGTCCAGCAGGAAATGTTATTTATCCTCTTTTAGTAATTGATTTGAATGGTTGGGATCACAGGCAGTCCTAATTGTTGTCATTCTGCAACTGATCGATTGGGGTTTTGTAACAAAGTGAGGTTATGAAATTGATGCATTTTAAGAGGGATACCAGGTAACACCCCCATTTCCTCTATTTCTCTATCTCTCAATGTCATTAGTAGTGATATGATGTATAGTCATATGAGGAGGGCTCAGTTTGAAGAGGCCCTTTATGGTTCTCACCCCGAGGCCTCACAAGGTTAATGGTATCAGTGTAAGGGTGGTGAATTGGAACAGCATGCACAATCCATCAGCTACTCCGAATGTGTGTGTGTGTCTGGGCCACATGTCTCTCTCTCACAGACACTGCATTTTCTGAAAGGTTCTGTCAGGCACTTATCTCCAGCTGTGAGAGAGACGGAGAGAAAATGAAAAGGGAGGGAAGGGAAGGTGCAGGGGCTTTGCGCAAACAGGTTAATCGACTGGCTTTTTTTTTTCTTTTTTCAGAGCCTCTCTTTTGTTTATCAATAGGGCTCTGACTGAGTGGACTCAAACGCATGAATTATTCATCGGAGCATGGACTCCCTGCTCTCTCTGGAGTTAGTGATGACAGCGGTCTGATAACACATAGTCTGCCCTTCATGTAGTGCTTTTGGAAAAGAAAGGAAAGGGAGGAAAATGCATCTAGGTGCCAGATTTGTCATGTGCTTTCAGGATCCACCAGATTCGGATTAGTGTTAAATAACCGTTTATGTAAACATGCTCGAGAGTTTGTAATGGTGCGAGGGTCAGCGCTAATCTTGCAGTACGTTAGAGCCTCGGGGCAGGATGGTGAGTTTTACGGCCATGAGGGGGAGGGCTGGCCATGTGGGTGCAGGAAGTGAATAGCTGTGCTTGTCAATGTAGCCCTTTAATTACTCAGCCTCAGAGGCCCCTGATCTGCTGTCCCTCAGTGTTTAACACAGTTCCCTCTGTCTTCATTTTCTTCCTCATTTTGTCCTGAAGTGCTCGCTGCTGAATGAATGCAGAACTTGTGTGTGTGTGTGTGTTATCATTGGTGTGGCCGTATTTGGTCAGTTCTTTGTGTGTGCACACACTAAGCCAGATTCATTAAGTGAAGCTCAGTCTGTGGCCTTAGAGGGTGAGAGAGCGAGGAGGGGGGTTGAGACTGGCAGCGGGGAGGGAACTTGTTCAGATGAATAATTTATTCAGGATTCCAGGAATTGTTTGCCAAGGTGATGATGGTCGATTTGATTCTGAGCCAAAGCAAACTGACTCGGAGCACACTGCAGTCTCTTCAGAAGTGTTTGTGTACATGTGAGTGAGATGTCTAGCGGTGACAAAATGTGCCCGCATTATCATGGCAGGCCAGTGAATTCCTAACAGAATGCAGACAGGGTAATATTATAATAATTTATTCTGACAGTTTATGTCTAGTTTAAAACCCTCTATTTGTTTGAACTTATCAGGGTTCATTTGTTTGTATTTTTTATTTTATGTTGCGTTTACATGTACCAATAATCAATTTTTATTTACATTATGTCTGATATTAAAATCTTTTTTTTTTTCTTTTTTTGTCTAGATAAAAATAAACCATTAAATCAATGGTTTTATACTGAATTGGCGTCACAGCATAATTTTGTAATATGCTAAATTTAATTATTATTTATTTTTTTTATTTAGCTAAAAATTGCTTTTGTTTTAATATAATTAAGAATTAATTTTTAAATGTATACCAATAATAATTTAGACTCTAATATTAAATAGTTAAAAAAAAATGTCCTCCCTCGAAAAAGCTGCATTGAAAGAAGTGTTTCGTTGGACTGCAATATGTAATCAAATGCAAGTCTATAAGACATTTTAAGCTGCTTGTTTTGTGTGTGTTTGTGTATAAAGTTCAGGTCACATCTGTCTCTCAGCCCTGTGCACTGAACCAGGTGGTCGTGTCTGTATCCTTTGTGTCCAGCTTCAGCAGATGAATGCACAGAGAGACACAAACATCACTAAACGGTTCCAGCAGGATTTGTGCTGCATATGCAGCGAGGGCAAGACAGAGACACCCTGTACAGACGGCTGCTGCTCAATGCAGCCTTTCAGCCCGAGGGAAGCCGAGGGTTAGAGGAGCCTGTGTCAGGCGGGAAGGAATGAGCTTGAGTGTGTTAATGCCACCGAGTGCTTTGGTTTATTTGTTAACGTGTCTTATCCTTGTAGATAGCTTCATCTGTCATCAGAATGTATGTTTGAGTAAGCATGTAAATGTAAGTTCAACTACACAAACTCGCTCCTTACTTTCGTTCCCTCTTGTGTGTAATTGTTCATTGAGTCACGGAGAGAGAGTGCAGCGGTCTATGCGTGTTCATTTGTCAGTGAGTGGCTCTCCTTCAGTGTGCAGTTGTTTTGCAGCATATTTAATCCTCATCAGTGTCTCCCTTCACTCAGCTCGTACCCACAGCAACAGGTAAATGGCTTCTGGCGTGCCATTGACAGGGCTGTGTGTGAGAGCTCTTCACATGCTGCTTGACAGCACTGAGCACCTGGGATTGTGAAGCTGAGCAGAAAGCCTCTCTCTGCTGAAGGGCCTTGTTTTCACTCCCTGTGCCCTATTTTTTTATTTTTTTTGTATCAGACTGTGTGAGAGCCATTCTAGTAGCTTAAGGCGCACCTCTGGAACTCGGCAATACTGCACTTCTTATCCCATGGTTCTGGGGTTTAATCTGAGATTAATGTAGTTTGTAGGTTAGTTTGTGTAAGGTGATTCAGATTCAGCCCCTTTTGGCTTTTTTTTTTTTTTTTAAACCTCAGAGAATAAGTCCAAGTCTCTAATAAAGAAATAGAGATCTAAATTTCACTAAATTACAGATTTTGTGGTGGTTTCATGAACCCCCCACACATACGCTTTATAATTAGGTTAATTAGTTAACATTATTTAACAACATCAGTAAGCATGAACTAAGAATGAACAATACTTCTGCAGCAGTTATTCATCTTAGTTAATGTTACTGTGAACTAACACAAGTAAACAATGAACAACTGTATTTTCATTAACATTAATAAATACATTGTTCATATATATATAATGCATACGCACACACACTATGTGAGACAACATGTGAGTCAGTATCACGATACAAAAAATCTTAATGCATATTTGTAGGATCAGGATGCGTAAACATTTGATTTTATGATACTCAGCCTTGTATAATATCTTTCCTAAAGTTTTTAGTTTTTATGAATGTAAATGTAGATATTTTTCTTTTACCACAAGCCGCATTAAGTCAGCATCAAAACAGGAAGCTGTTTTAGTAAATCAGGTGCTTAGTGCTCTCTGTATTTAGATCCTGTGGTACATGGTGTGCTGTGTACTAACAAGTCATATGCCGTGTATCAGTGGGAAAGTCATTTCTGATAATTGCTGTAGAATATCTTCTCCTTTGGACAGTCACCAAGGTTTTTTTTTTTGGCTCAGGCAGAAGGGTAATGTTTCCCTGTCTTCCCTCTCTTAACACACACGCACACACTTCACCCCACCAATGAAAGAGAAGCCGTTACTCCCCCCTCCCCCATCTGCCCCCTTTCATCCCACATTAATTTGCTGAGTTGATCTGATCGACAGGCCGAAAATTCAATTTAATGACCTGCCCCTGTGCGCGTAATATGATTTTACTGCCTGTTATGGTCAAGCAGAGCTCCAATTTACATAATGATCTGAGGGAGAGATAGGGGCGGACCGGTTGCTGTGGCAACCTCAGAGTGGCATACAGGAATGGAAGCCAATGGGAGGAGGAGGGGGTGAAGCGATGGAAAAACAAGCTCAGAGTATGCCTGGCGTATGAGAGCAGGCAGCGTTTTCATGTTCGAATATTTCCTTGCTTTGGTAAGACACCAACAAATTATTATTGTTGTTGTACATGTTTGTGTGGCAGCGAAGCCGAGCTGAGAAAGCATTAATAGCTCAATGACTCTTAAGGGGTGTGGAGAGGGCTAAGATCTTTTGTTCACGTCCCTAGAGACCGTTCATCACAGGTCAGAACTCATCCACTCTCGCCCGCTCTAAAGAGAGGGCGAATCCATCAGGGTCAGCACCCTCCCACAGGCACAGAGGTCACGCTGCCAAAAAATGAACGGAATGTGGGTTGCAGTGAAAGAAAGAGAAATTTCTCTCCTCCCTCACCTGCTGGGCCATCTGCTCCAACCTATAATCAATTTGTTCACCGCCCCATACTTCCTCTCCCCCTCCCTTCCCCTTTTCTCCTTTTCATCCTGAAGCGTTAGCATAGCTCATGATGAAATATAGCTCTTGGGGGCTTCAGGTAGCCGTGAGTAATGCAGGAGAACCAGAGCATGTTGGCTGATTACCCTGTCCGTCTCTCCATATCAATAAAAGTCATTTTGAATATTGCTGTAGGGCTCTGGTTCCTCGCCTCCTGCGCTGCTGGAATGGGAGCATGGGGAAAAATGGTAATTGCTCAGTATTGCCATCGTTAATCTCCCAGCACCAAATCAGCATTAGCATATTTCAGCATCTTAATGAAATAATCTGTCTGGGTAATGAGGGGGGGTGGTTGAGGCCAGACGACCCCCCCCTCTCCCCTTTATCCCTCCTTCCTTCTCTCCATCTCTTGGCCAGATGGGCACCGCAGGCCTTCTGCCCATCTTGGCCTGGCAGAGCTGTGGATTTGGCCAAATCTGTTTCAGTAGCAGTGTGCTGGAGCGCCGTTTGGCATTGCGGGCCTCACACGCGCACGCACACACACACACACACACACACACACACACACACGCACACACACACCCCATATCCGTTCTTGAAGAGCCTCGTGTTCATTATGCAGCAAATCAGACACATGGCAACATCGGCGAAGACAGACGTTTCTGAAGTTTTTACTTCATTAATCAGGAGTTCTGGAGGTATCCCATCATGCCTCGTTTAGATGCGCGGAGGCTTGATTAGAGCATTCACATTGCTGAAAGTAACGTGAGTGCTGGAGCGCATGCTGTCGTGAATTAAGTACATTTGAGTGATTAGAGAAGAGCTGACAACATTTAATAACCGTGCTGTTTGTATGTCTCTGTTTTTCTATTTCAGACTGAGATTGCCAAACGGCTAAATGCGATTCTTGCTCAAATCATGCCTTTTTTGTCACAAGAGGTAAATATTCTCCATTTCTGTTTCTGAAATAAGCCATCTCGGTGCCATTACTTCTATTAGCCCATGCTAATTTTCAGTTTATTGATTCGTCTTTTCTCTCTCCTCCAGCACCAACAGCAGGTTGCACAGGCTGTTGAACGTGCTAAGCAAGTGACAATGACAGAGTTGAATGCCATCATCGGGGTACGTGGACTTCCCAATCTGCCTCTCACCGTGTGTATACCCCTCTTTCTCCTTCATTTGACCAGGGCGAGGGGCAAACCTGCACACATGCAGCTCAGAGTACTAATGCATTCATGCCTGGCTCCTAGATCACAATTGGATTTATAGTATGTAGCAATAAAGATCAAATTTGCTGCTTAAGAAGGCAAACTAGTCTACTCCCACAGGCGGAGTTTAGGTCAAAGGTGATTCGTCAGCTGTAATCCTCCACTGTAAAACCTTCAATCCAACACCTATCACCTCAACAGCTCTTAAACAGTCCAAAGGCAAATCCGTGATTGCCAGAGACATTTATACCCGTGTTCTAGGCGGAGATCAGGATTGTTGGTGTGTCTTAGTCCCATCAGTCTCTTGCTGCAGATTTGCCCCTGCCCTTCATGGTCTGATTTTACTTTGTTTTAATTTAAAATGTCATATGTTTACACCATGATGTTTGCTTTTTTATGCCATTGTTGTTTTTGTCTGGTCAGTGTGTGCCGCTTGGATCATTTGACTTAATTTGTGCGTGTAGTGCTTCTCTCTCTGTGTCTGTTTGTCACAGGGTTTGAGAGGCATGTGGAGAGAAACATGTTTAGGCTTGTGTAGTTAAGCTCTTGTTTTGATCACACAAAGGGAGAAGTCTAATTCTGTCAGGGTTGTCTGTGATAAGCCATGTTAAATACTTTAAAGAGCTTGTGTTAAGGAGCATTGAGAAGCTTCCTATTGACTTGGGCAACACAAACCTACTTGAATTTATTTAATCAGTTTCTGTATTAGGCTAATTACCCTTTGCCTAACCCCTGGTTATTGTCACTGTAAACCCAGCTTTAAACTCCGAGCAAAGGTATGTTTCACACTTGTGTTTTAGAAGCGGGCTAGCAACTGTTCTTGCCTGAAGGATGAAACATTGCTTCAGAGCTGCGGTAGCATATTAAATTGTGGTGCTGATCTTGTGGAGTGTGTTAAAATGTTGTGGCTAGATGCTTAGCAACAGACAACCAATTGCATGCCTCATATTACCATTATAGAAAGCCTTTGATTTGGAAGACGTCAAATAGTGACAAATGTGTGAATTAGAGAGGGGGGGAAAGGCAGTTACAGTCACATTATCTATTAGTGGTTCTAAAAACTAGCGTGCTTGCTTGAGCTTATTGAATAATAATTTCTTGTCTGTCTTGAATGTTTCTATTTGATTTTACAGAAAACAATGAATGTTGTAGTAAAATCTACTAAGTAGCTAAAATCTTGTATTGGAAGTAAACTTAGTGTTTCTTTTGTGGCGAGCGTGGCTATCCAACTTTGATTGGCCTGGGCTGGGCTGGTGGGTAGGAGGTCCTGAGCTAGGTCGGGACAGCCAGAGCCAGATATCGGAATTCAATTAAGGCAAATGAGCCAAGACTCTGACCCCTGTTTTCAAGGTAATTGCTTCCTCGAATCTGCCTGAATGCTACTGTCGACGGGGCTCCATCATTTAACAGCTAGCCATTCAGCAGAGCAGCTTGGCGAGAGGTGGGGGAGGCATGGGGGCAGGGCTTGTTGCTTCTGCTCACACATACACACACTTAGCAGTCACATGGTCATCATGATGGTGGATAAATAGATGTAGTCAGGCAGACACTTGCCGCACTGTTGCAGGAATTAACACACACTCACACACATCCTCACAGGCTTGGAAAAAAACAAGCTTTTATTTGTTGGCTGGTGAGATGGCAGGAGATCAATCTGTGTGCCCTGACGGAGAGGGGGGATGGGGGGGTGGGTCATTAAAGATTCACTGTTAATCAGGAGCCAGCAGCGTTTGGCACACAGAGAGAGAACGACAGAGAAAGAGAGGAGGATTGTGAAAGGAGAGAAAGACTTTGAGTGAGGGAGTGATATCCACAGGGAGGGGTAGAGGCAAATAAGTGGGTTAGCAAGAGATGAGGCGCCCGTGAAAGCTTTAGTCTGTGGTACCACTGACCTGTTAAAGTGACAGTGCTGTACATGTCTATGGCTTTGCTAATAAGTTAAGGTTTTTATGTTAACGATTCTGTAACCGTGCCAAAAAAAGCAACAGTATGAGTAACACATGCAATTGTGCGCATATATAGCCGTTTTTGCATATTTATATATGCATGCTAGGGCTGTGAGTGATCAAATCACAAAGTAAAATTACTTTAGCAGCATTATTTTTATTATATAACTTTAATTGTTGTCCGTCTTAAATTGTAGAGCCCAAATAGGTGGACAGACTTATAATGGCAGAGGTAAATTCACTCTGAAAGACCCAGTTATGAGAAGCCTTTCATCTGTTTATAGGTGAATTGATGACCGTTCAAAAAACTTCAAAGCCCTTTTATCATTTATTTGAAAGGACTAGATATAAACAGGTATAATGCATATTAATACAAATATGATGGTTAAGCCAAACAAGACCTTAATTTCCTAAAAAGTTGTAAAAGCTGTCTTTAATATAGAAGTCAGTGTGAATTATTATTATTATTTTTTTATTATTATTAAACTTCAGTGGCAGAGGTTTGCTCTGTTTAGATACAGAACACCAGATTCATTCTGCATATGTTCATTTGCATTTCACATTTCACACTAGCAGCATAAATGGCCTCAGTTTGACTCAAAACATGACTGGTAATAAAAGCGAATGTTTAGCCAGTTGTATTTGTCACTGCTATGCTATTAGTGAAAGACTAGTAGTGATCATTGTCTTTCTAGGATGCTTAGGGTGTTTGGCACTGCGGTTAGATTAGAAACTCATACATTTAAATACAAAAGCACCCTTCATTGCTGAAATGGTGTTGGTCAGCATTCATGTGCCTGGGTGGATTTGAGAAGTGGAGATGTGTTATTCATGAGTGAGCGGTGTGAGCATGTAATGACACGCTCGTCTCTTTTCTCTCATCAGCAGCAGCCTCATGCTGTCTACCCTGCTCTGATGGTCAGTGCTAAAGACAGCCTCTGTGTGTTATATTTGGGTTTTTGAAGTGAAGTTGAGACCCCAATATTCTTTAGACCCTAACACTTTTCAGTGTGATCGTGTGTGTGTGTGTGTTCTGCCTTGTAGTCCTTGGTGTCAAAGCAATGATTGTTTACTGGAAGAGTAGTAGTGCTTGTTCACGCATGGTTTATAAATGTATATTATCTCTTTTTGAGCCCTTTTTACATTGAGGTGACCACTGCAGAACTGCTGAGATATTAATAATGTATTTGATGCGTATTTTGGTTGGTTAAAACAAATAAATTAATTAAAACTAAATGCACTACATTTTGCATGAGAAATAGTTTTTAGAGCTAAATGTATGCAAAATCGTATTATTTGTATCTCATACATTCACTACTGTTCTTTTTGTGTCTTGTGCTCACCAAGAGTTTATTCAAAAATGCAATAAAAAATATTCAGTTTTATTTTCAAAAATATAGTTAATGGCAAAGTTCGGTTTGTCTTCATTGTCACATGGTCACATTTTATTTATTTATTTTCAAACAAACATTAAGCAATGACCAACATAATGTTTAATCAAGCTGCAATTAAGAGAGACCACACGGTGCAAAACACATTTACCTGATCTTATCAGCTGCGTTATTACATCTCCCTCTCTCAGCTGTAAACAGCCACTGCTTTGACGTCAAGTGTTACGGGCTATTCAATTAACACAAACATAGAATGGCTTGTCTGATTGGCTGTTGTTAAGGAGGCAAGGAGGAGTGGCATAGCCTAAGAGATGGTAACCACAGACCTGTGTAAACTCCGAAATATTATGGGCTGTGAGGTGACTTTAGTGGATGCCGTTCATTTGATGTTTACATATATTTTTTCTTAACTCACTAACTGACTGCGCGTGTGTGTGTGTATAGTATAGGTAATGAATGTATGTACATATTGACTCAGAAAGCAAATACCAGAAAGTCATGCACCCTTATTGTAATATAGTTTCCTTTATTGTATTGGTTAGGAGTGTGTGTAAATTTAGTTTATGTAACGAGTCAACAAGTGTATTTCTGGTTTGTTGCAAAAAAAGATGCATGTTAAGGAGTGTAGTTTAAGAGCATTGCATGTTTAGAAATCTGTAGTATGTGTCAGGGTGAGCGGTTTCTGCTGAGCTCAAGGAGGACATGTCCTTGTGAAGGGTGTCCTGCTTTGATCCAGCCACTAATGGAGGCGTTAGGGTGCCAAAGTTCCTCTCCGTGCATCCTGTGAGAGAGGGGCTTAACCAGTCACCTTTATTCTGTGTGTGCTATCCATATGCCTCTTCCCTCCGACCCACTTGATGTACGTGTGTGTTGACAGCAGCAGCAGCTCCAGGCTCAACACCTTTCTCATGCTGCCCACGGACCCCCGGTCCAGCTGCCCCCTCACCCCTCGGGGCTGCAGCCCCCAGGCATCCCTCCAGTCACGGGGTCAGGTCTGCTGGCGCTGGGAGCTCTGGGCAGCCAGGCACACCTTCCAGTCAAAGACGAGAAGAACCATCATGACCTGGAGCACAGAGGTAACGCACTTATGCACTGAAGAGAAAACAAAAACGAATGTCCTGAGGTGATATGCTTTGGTAAGGAAATGAATGTAAATGCTGACTTGTTTTTCTTTATCTGTTTCTTTTAACGACTTCATCATTCTCCCATGGATAAAGAGCGGGAGTCTAGCACGGTGAGTTCTGTCACTTTCTGTTTCTACTTGGTTTTTTGAATGCACAACTGTTTGTTCCTTACACACATCTAATATATGGGTTCATTCAGTAGTTTTTTTTAGCAAGTGTTCGCATTGTTGTTCTTTGTGTACTTTAAGTACCGACACCACAATGGTGTTAGCTGCTGCACTGCCATGTGTCAAAGTGGATCAGCATGATTGTCTCTCTTTCTTTTAGATAAATTACGCTGATCTTGATGAACTTTGAGGAAACTGGCATGTAGAGCCTCCTTTTTAATGTCATCACAACTTATTGTTTCACAAAATTCCAACAGTTTTGGAGTGATATGAAGCAATGGTGTTTGATGAAGAGGGGTGATAGCTGCACGTTAACCGCATGAGGAGAGCAGAGCAGGCAGCATTACAGCACACTAAGCCTTTAAAATAATAAATAAAAAAGAGAGGGGGGCCTGCTGTATAATCCTACTTTTAATCCAGGTAAGAAATGCGCAAAAGCACAGGCCAGGGATTAGCAGCGCTATAATTTCATCACAATTAAAAAAGACTTTGTCTCTCTATCTTAAAGGATTTGTCCTCACCCACTCTTCATGTCTGCGGCTCCTAGCTCCGATAAACCTGACTCATTCAACCATATCTCATTGCCGCCTCCTTTGTTTCTCCTTGTGCCTCTTCAGTTTTGCTAACTGCTCTTTCGCTCGTTCCTTGGGTCTCCACAGCTCTCGTTCTGTCCCTCTGTGGATATCTCTTGTCATGTTTATTTGCAGTTTTCTTATAACCACTTAGTCTCCCTATCTCCCAAATGCTGGATCGCCCCATTTTGGCTCTTAAATTGGATATGCAGAAAGGTTTGACTTGGCAATAGATTTTGTGTGTGTGTGTTGAATGGGCAGCAGTGTGAATGGGTGCAGTCATGCCTGCAGAAATCAGACTCTGCTGCTGATTAGCGCTTAGTGCAGCAGCGGCCATCCTGCTCTCTGCCCGCCAGAACTTCCTGTTGTCACGGGTCATCTGATAGCACCGCTCTGACTTTGCTTATTGAGTCACGTTAAGCCTGTCTTAAAAGGTCAGCCTATTAAACCCGCAGCTCCCCTGTCAGGCTGAGAGAGCAGTCTAGGTCTGTTTATTACTTTTGGATTAGCAGAAGAAGGGGGTGGGGAGAGAAACGGCCTGCTTAGTGCTGACAAAAGCAACACTGAGATTGTTGTAGAGTGTTTGTGAGTGGGCTTTAAGCCGCCGGGATTCCTTTGTGTCGCCTCCAGGAGAGCATGGAGTTCCTTCTGCCTGGAGATCACTTCCTTTGGCCCGGCCACATCCTCCTTTTCATCTGTCTCCCCTTCTCTCTCTGCATGAATAGAGGTTTGTCAGTCAGTGAGAGAGTGTGGGCTTGGCACTGAGATCATGCACTGGCAGTGCCACACTCTCTGGCCCAGAGATGGTGCCCGCCTGCCCAGCCGTGGTCACAGAGGGAGCGCCACTCAGCCCCTGCCACTCTCGGTGCATTCTGCCCTGTGTAGCTCCAGCTGCTCTTACTTCCTTTTTTCTTGTCTTTTCTGCTGTGACTTTCTCCTTAGGGTACCTCCAGTACTTTTGTCATTTTTGAAACTCACTGTAAAATGACAATTATTATATTTGGCTGTAAAATAACATTTGTTATTTATTATGTTTCAAGTATTCAAATCATAGTAAACAATCAAGCTTTTTAGACCGAAAACCACAGGATTTCCTTAAATCTGATCTTTTTTTTGGCATCTCTTCATCATAATTTAGGGAAGATGGTTATGTTGGGATGGTATGTTTTGAGTTTTTAAATGGACATAAGTGACACAAACTCATAGCTTATAGATGTTGTTTGTGAGGTTTAGTATTTACTGTGAAGAAGCTACTTTGAGAGGCTGCTGCTTGCATACAGAACACTTTGCTCTGAAACACACTGTGCATATATTTATTTTTAATCAGTCTCGGCATTTGTAATTTGATAATCGCTCTAAGCACATATTGCCATTTCACTTTTATTTTGATTAATAATGTGGCTCTACAAGTGGTCTTGGCAGAGGACCGGAATATAAAAGTGGCATACTTGGACTCGCTCCTTCTTTTAAGGACCAGTCGTTGTGGTGAAAGGGTGGCTGTTTGCCGTGTTTTAGTTGGGGCGGGCATGTGCAGGAGGGTAGGAAAACAAGCTGTCGTCTGGCTGGTTAACTCTCAGGGTGAGGGGCCGTTTATTCTGGTCTGGTGTTTGCGTTTCACTGTTATTCTCTCTCTCTCTACCCCCTCCGTGCCGCAGGGATCAGTTTTCGCTTGACCCTGCTGTCCAGTTTGGTGCATTGGCGCTGTGTAATGCTCGCTGCAGGTTGCCCAGGGCTGCGAGGTTAGCCCAGAATGTTTGAAGTGTGGTGTGGTCAGGCTGGTTTAGAGGCCTCCCTCTTCAGGGATAGTTTGCTCAGCTGTCCCGCCTGCTTTGCTTCATGGGGCCTGGACTTGCTTGCTTGGCAAGCCCCACGCTCTCTCCTTTTCTCCATGCCAGGGAGTACGGGGTGATCTAACCAGGCCCGGGGCTTAACCCCCTCGCTTCTCCGTGTTTACCTTGTACGAGCGAGGAATTTACACACATGGCTCGCTCAAAGCCACCGGTGGCCCCATGTCGCCTCTGATATTTGTATTTGTGCTGCTGAGAGTCTGGGCCATCCTCAGCATAGCTGAATGTCTGCAGCTAATGAGCTGAACCTGAAGTGTCTGTTATGTTGTGTGTGTTGTTTTTTGTTGTTAGGCGTTGTTAGATGGAGAGTTTAAGATGTAATGTAAAAATATGAATGCTACATGACATTTGAGGGGTTCTGTCAAATTCTGTGAATGTAGCATTTTTTTCAGGGGAATGTAAAGTTTGTATATTCACCAAGTGCAAAGTGGTAAGCTTTTATTTGTGCTGATCAAATTTTTGTTTCTTTGTTCAAGCAGAATAATTCAGTATCTCCGTCAGACAGCCTGAGGGCCAGTGAGAAACACAGAGGCTCGTCTGAATACAGTCTGGACCCGAAGAAACGCAGAGTAGAGGAGAAGGATAACATGAGCCGATATGTAAGATTCTGTATAATATTGCCCCGATTATTGAAATCGGTTGTTTTAAATCGATTTTCAAATCATGACTTACTACAGATTTCATTTAGCTGTTTAACTGGTGTTTTAAAGACTAAATTTAAATGAGCATCGAATGAGGGCAGAAGTGATCTATATATAGATTTAGCACTGTGGCATATCTAATATTTACAGATCTCTGACTGAGATGAAGCTGATATATTGTGCATCCCTAATTAAGTCATATTATTTTTGTTGTTAGAAACATAAACTACTATTCAAAAGCTTTACCAAGGTTGTCAAATTAATCATAAATGTACTTTAAAATGTTTTTTAGGATTATTGGACCGATACAAAGCACAAAGGTCTTTTTTATTTATAGAAATTGTGCAGCAAAATGTTTAAGTGAGAAAGCTGTTAAGTTAATAGCATTTGACAATATTACTACCTTTTACTGTTTTATCAAATAAACACTGTCTTTGAGCATAAGAGACTTAAAAAATTCTAAAATCACTTCTGACCCCAAACTTTTGAATGTTAGTGTATATTATGGTTAGTGTGTGTATATAAATAAACTATAACATGCTAGAAATGTATGATTGTTCATACTGTCAACGTTTACAGCCAGCTGTGTTTTAGCGAAATGTTTTATTTTATTTTTTTTCACTGTATTTAAATGTTTATACACTACAGGACAGTGATGGCGACAAAAGTGATGATCTGGTCGTGGATGTGTCCAACGAGGTAAAAACTAGTATGTATTTCCCATTTTTGGTTTGAGAACTGCTACTCTTTCGTATGTGACTGATGTTTCTCTTTCACACTGTAGGATCCAGCCACTCCAAGGGTCAGTCCATCTCACTCTCCTCCAGAGAATGGACTTGATAAGGCCAGAGCGCTGAAGAAAGATGCCCCCAACAGCCCGGCTTCTGTGGCCTCCTCTGGGAGCACCCCCTCTTCAAAAGTGAAGGACCACCCACACGTAAGCGTTAGGGAATAGAGGATGGACATTTATGGTGTCAAGCCTCTGCACACTTGCAAAACCCTCTTCCTCTCCACAGCTTTATAGCGGCAGCATAAATGTCAGATTGAAGCGTAACATGAATACATCAGCTACTGTCAGACAAACAGCGGCTTAGCCGCTAGCCTAGGCTAATATCTCAATGCGCTTAGCTAGCCTCAGAGGGGAAGAGGAGAAAAGAGAGAAGCGAGAGTGATTAAAGATGAGTGAGAGGATGAGGTCTTGGGGAAGGGTTCGGTCTGAAGTTTAGCTTTATCCTCCTCAGCTATAATGAGCTGTCAGTGTTTGACTGGATTAGTGCGAGCGAGCTCTCTGGATTTGAGCATTTGTGGTATGTAGCTTTAGCTCCGTTAATTCCATCTCTGTTCCTTCATCTTTCAGAACGACAAGTCCTCCACCCCAGGTTTAAAGTCCAACACCCCCACCCCACGCAACGACGCTCCCACCCCAGGGACCAGCAACACCCCTGGACTCAGGCCCATACCCGGAAAACCACCAGGCATGGAAGCACTGAGTAAGTAGTAGCTCACTTTTGAACCTATCCTTTCAGTAAGCGTTCACGTTTATTGAAAACTTTTTTTTGACCATATTTTTGAGCATTGGACAACTTTTTGAAACTAGAGCTGATAATGCTATGTGGCTATGCTTTTGTATAGCTTTTCAATTTTGGCTTCGTTTCTTCATATTCCCAGCAGCACCTGCTCTACGTACACCATTGTCCATTGCAGCGCCATATGGGGCTCCGTTTGCCATGATGGGTCACCACCCAGAGATGAATGGCTCATTGACCAGTCCGGGTGTTTACCCTGGCCTTCACATCTCCCCTCAGATGAGTGCCGCAGCCGCTGCTGCCTATGGCCGCTCACCTATGGTTAGACTCCCTGTCTTTATTTTCTTTGTTTACAGACACATTCCTAAAGGTTTGCAGAAGCTTGTTCTTTTCCATTTTTTTTTATTCTCTTCCCCCCCCACACACACCCTGTTCTTCTGATCATCTAAAACGGCCTTCAGCGGCTCTTTAACTCAAAGGCTAACTTTACATGCATACACTGTTAGGATAGTTTCCGGTTAAATATTACTTTTTTGCATTTGTACTGCGTTTGTTCTGCAACTCTATGATTGCGCTGATGGCATTGGAAGTAACAATTGTCTGGAGGGTCTATAATGGCTTAAGGGAAGAGATAAAGCACGAGCAAGAGTTAAACTAGAATATTAACAATGTATTACAATGTGACAATAGAGCTGTTATGGGAATAATTAGACTTTAAAATCAGTTTCCGTATGTTTTGCAGCTTATGTGTTTTTATATTTTGCTTTTTTATGCTAAGATGTCTATGTTTTGTAGGCGGGCTTTGATCCTCATCCCCACATGCGTGCACCCGGTCTGCCAACAAGTCTGACCTCTATACCTGGAGGAAAACCGTAAGTGCTGTTGTTGAACTCAAATTATGTATAACATGCTAATGTTAGATTTTTTTTTTTAAGAAATTAATACTTTTATTCATGAAGTATGCATTCAATTGTATTAAAAGCACATTCATGATGTTAGAAAACATTACAATTTCAAATGAATATTGATCTTTTTAACTTTGTATTGGTCAAATATTGACTCTGTTCATAAAAATATAAAGTATTACAACCGTTTTCAACATTAATTGATGTTTCTTGGGCACCAAATCAACACATTAGAAGGATATCTGACTGATCATGTGACATGTATGAGAATTTCTTATTGATCTTTTTTTGTTCTGATAAACAGGGCCTACTCCTTCCACGTTAGTGCAGATGGCCAGATGCAACCAGTACCTTTTCCTCCAGATGCTCTGATTGGACCAGGCATTCCCCGTCATGCCCGACAGATCAACACACTCAGCCACGGTGAGGTGGTGTGTGCCGTTACCATCAGCAACCCCACGCGGCACGTCTATACTGGCGGTAAAGGCTGCGTGAAGATCTGGGATATCAGTCAGCCCGGAAGCAAGAGCCCCGTCTCACAACTCGACTGTCTGGTAATAATTCATGTTTTCTAATCAGTCCACACAAATTACCAAAATTATCTTTTCTGAAGTACAAGTTTCAGTCTTCTTAATTATTTTATAAATATTACTATTTTTAATCTTTGTCCTCCCTTTAATCCCCCTTCTAAATAAAGAACCAATCCTCGGGCTATGTGTAGTTATTTCAGGGGAAAATACCACGATGGCTTTGCATTTATCCCCCTCAGTCTGTGTAACTTGCATTTTTGTGTGCGCATGTCCCCCTGTGCATGCTCAGTTGTGCAGAAAGGGGTGTATTTGAGCTGTTCGGCCATTATAAAGTGATTTAATTTGTCTGAAAGCCTGGACTTATTGATCTCCCTCAGGAACAGGTCTACAATTCTCTTGCTAATTTGAAAATGTGCTTCATCTTGGTGCTGCAACTAAAAACCCTTAAAAGCTTTTCCCTACCCACTTACCATTCTGTGCCCTCTTATCGGCCGCCTCTCCTCCTCGATTAACCTTCATAAACACAGGTTAGACAGGATTTAGAGAGCCAGAGCAAATAACAGGGAGCTGAACAGTTGCTATTCAGCCCTGCCATTTAAATTGGTTCACCTCTTCAGCCTGATTATTGAGCGGCTGGAGAGGGACATTTGTACGTATTCTTGCAAAATTGTTTTGGATGCTTTTTTTTTCTTTAACACCTTCTCAAAATCCTCTTTTAATGTATTATTTCAAAAATGTCTTTCTCTCAACATGTGTTCCCTGCTTCTCTCTCTCTCCTCAGAACAGGGATAACTATATCCGTTCCTGTAAGCTGCTTCCGGATGGCCGCACTTTGATCGTTGGAGGGGAAGCCAGCACTCTGACCATATGGGATTTGGCCTCTCAGACTCCCCGTATCAAAGCTGAGCTCACCTCTTCTGCCCCAGCCTGCTATGCGCTGGCGATCAGCCCTGATGCCAAGGTCTGCTTCTCCTGCTGCAGTGATGGAAATATTGCTGTCTGGGACCTTCACAACCAAACCCTTGTCAGGTAGGATGCATGCCAGGTGATGTTGCATGAAATAATGTCTCTTTGAGAAAAGAGATGTATATGTTGTGCTGATGCATTAAACAACGATGTGTATATGTCTTGTCTATGTATGTAGGCAGTTCCAGGGCCACACAGATGGTGCAAGTTGTATAGATATTTCCCATGATGGCACCAAACTCTGGACAGGTGGACTGGACAACACAGTACGGTCCTGGGACCTGAGAGAGGGGCGACAGCTTCAGCAGCATGACTTTACTTCACAGGTAAACATGTACACAAATAAAATCTAACCAACCCCAAACTCTATTATGCTGGCCAAGACTACATTTATCAAAAATACAGTGAGGATTGTTGATGTGAAATATTATTGCACTTTTATTTAAATTTAATTTTAAAATGCGATTTGTTTTTGTAAAGCTGAATTCCAGCAGCCATAAACTCCATTATACATTGCACTATACCACTACATTTATATTTTATATTTATATTACTTTTATATTATTTTTTTGACTAATTTTAGTGACTTTTCCATTTCTAATAATGTATTGGAAGTCAAATCCTTTTTTTGTTTTTTTTGCATGAGTTGTCTATGCACTTTTAGATCAGTTGTGATGGTGCTTTTGTGCTCTCATCTAGATCTTCTCTCTGGGCTACTGTCCGACGGGCGAGTGGCTGGCTGTGGGAATGGAGAGCAGTAATGTGGAGGTGCTTCATCACACTAAGCCTGACAAGTACCAGCTGCACCTGCACGAGAGCTGTGTCCTCTCCCTCAAATTTGCCTACTGTGGTAAGACACTGTTACTCAACCTCGTATGTAGTGCATCTTGCACCTGAGAATAAATAAGAGGGAGGGGATATTATACTTCCTTTAAAATATATCTGAGATATGAGAAAACAATTGCATGGAGTACTTCAGCCTTACTTTAGCATTCAGTGGTGTTTTTCCATTTTAGCTAGGCCAGGTTGCACTTTGTACCACCCCCAGCACTCTCTCTCTTTTTTTTCCTTTAATGGCCCACTCTACTTCCAAATAAGTCGAGCTGTAGTGAATCAAGTCATTTAGATCAACCTTGACTCTGTACCCATTAGTGCATGTGTGTTTGTTCCATTTCCTAAAGGTAAATGGTTTGTGAGCACTGGGAAGGACAATCTCTTGAATGCCTGGAGGACTCCCTATGGTGCCAGCATTTTCCAGGTATGTCAATCAATACCTCATTCACTCCCCTTGCTACAGACCATAATACAGTGAGAATGTTTGTGTGATTTGTAGTGTAAAATTCTGTTTTCAGGCTTTCTTTTGGGACTTTTATTTGTTGTAATAGGGTCTTTGTGTGATGGCTTTTATTTTTGCTTTGGAGAAGCAGCTCTACAGAAAATGGGCCATTAGCATGCAAAAAACATCTTTTTTGACACACATTTTGCAGGTTTAATGGCTTATTGCTTAGTTTGAGTGAGGCTGATATTTTAGAGCCGTTATGAATGGCCTTGTCAAAATAATGGACATAATAATAAAAAAAAGCCCAGACAATCTGTAGTGTCAGTTGAGCAGTTATCAATCTGTATTTATGGTTAAAGTTTTAAATGGATGAATATAAATAAATGTTAACATTTTAAATAACTGGAATAAAATACATTAAGCTTAAATAAAAAATAAAGCTAAATGGAAATGTTAAAATAAATAATCCATTTGACTCCAGGTTTGTCGTATTGTTTGCTCTTGGTTTACTGGTGAGTGTTTGCTTAGCAATATTTGTGCTTGTTTTTTTTTCCTCTTTCTTTTGAGAAATGGTTCATGGTTCATTAGAAGCTTGATATAAAATGATCTTCCCACTCTTATATTCACTATCTATCATTTCATTTTAATTTTTTCCCCCTGTTTTTTTTCAAGCTGACTGCTGACATGGTAAACTATTAATACTGTTTTTAACACAAGGGGAATTCCTGCTCACATTCGATTAGATGATGGCTGCTTCAGGCAAAAATCACACAGCTCTGCACTGCTTACATACGTTGCCAACTCTCTACACCTACTTGCCTCTCAGAGTGACTTAAATGCTTCAGTTAATATTTAGAAGGGAGTGATGTTGACATTCTGCTCTGCGGTTTATGATGTCACCCAGTCTGTTTGATCATGTCAGCTAATCGTTTTCCTGCTCTCCTCCCTCCACAGTCCAAGGAGTCGTCCTCTGTCCTGAGCTGTGACATCTCTGCTGATGATAAGTACATTGTGACAGGATCTGGAGACAAGAAGGCCACTGTGTATGAAGTGATCTACTAAATTCACTGCTTCGTCAGTCGTAAAGAACTATGTATGGAGTTTCTCATTGGGGCTGATATTTACTGGATTCAAGGGATCACTCCTCCACCTTTTCCTCCTTTTATAGTAGGAACCCAGGTTAGGAACTGGTCGTTCCATTGGGATCGGTTCCTAGATGTTTTTATTTTTAGCGCACCTGGATTCTTACAGCGGTGGAGCGGTCCTCTACAGATCCCAGCGGAAACGTGTTAAACTGTCCCAAGGACTTCCTGACGGCACTAATGTAGTAAATATTGTCTTGCCTTTGCTTTCGGTCTGCTCATGGGATTGTGTGTGCCTATTCCTTCCATAGTATTTTTCTCCCCCACCGCCGCCTTTCCTTCCTTTTAAGAAAAAGTGAACGATCTGTGACGTAATATGAAGCAGTGCTTCAGTTCTAGCCTCCCGCTCCCTGGACAATTTGTTAAAAAGTGTATATATGGAGTAATAAAGACGTTTTATAAATATATAATTATATATATTTCCATGTCCTGATATACTTGTGATGGGTTTCTTTGTCCTCATGTCCTTAATGCTTGATGAATGTAGATTAGGACACTTTTTAATTTTAATTTTGTAAGCACACTCTCTGGGCTGGCCATTTGCTAAAAGGCTCACATGGAAAACCCCTTCCTGATCTTAGTTTTTTTTTTTTTTTTTTTGCTTTTTGAGCCTATGTGCTGTTCATGGAAATGGGAACAGACTGGAATTCTGCTGAAGTCAGAATACGACAGAGACAGCCCAGAGGAGAGTGAGGAGATGTTTGTAAATTGACAGCGATATTAAACTTGGAAAATGACTAACTGTACTACTTTTCTGTGCCCTTTGCATTGTGTGGCGTCTTGTTGGAAAGAGGAATTCAGATAATGAAGTGTGATTGTAACATGCTGACTCGGCATGGATCGCACATTGCGATGAGTAACTTGCCAACTGATCCCATAAACGGCCCCACTATAGTTCGCTGTTGTTGAAACGGGACTCACCCCAGTGATTGACAGCTTACATTTGCTGTAGCTCCACCCGAATAAGCCTGCAGTCTTGTTTTCACTCACGGATTGATGTGAACCACCTTCTACGTGAGTGATCAGAGTCAATCGGGGATTTATTTCTGTACAAGTTGAGCCAGTTTTCTAATGAATATATTCATTGCCTGCACTGACTTTGGTGGAAGCTCGGTGTGAAAGGGTGTGCGCGTGAGAAGAGAATGGCTCTTTTAAACCTGATCCTGGCTAACCATTTTTGTGTAAATGTGGACTGTCTGAACTGTGGGAACTGGAGTCAGCTTCACTTTAGTACAATACAAAACCTTGACCCGCCTGCCTTTCACCACCTCTCAACTTCACACCAAAGTATGTAGCAAACTGTGTCAGCACTGATCATGTACAGTTGTTAATAATTCAATAAACTTTTTTTTTTTGTAAGACGTGTCATGAATGTTGGTTTAATTGAGACAAACACTGTGGGATTTGAATCACAGACTGGGTGTGTGTCATGTTAACCCCATACGTCTTAAGTTTGGAGACTAATGACAGAGGCTGGGAATGCTGGATATGATATCTTGATGTTTCCACATGGTGTCAAGCTGCTGAAAGGCTGACTGAAGAGTTGAGACATGAAGTTGATTGTGTGTGTGCGTAAAAGAGGCCGTTTCTGCTGCCTCAGCTATCTGTTGGAACCACAGACCCAGCTGACTCAAATATGCCCTGCGGTCCCCCACAGCTGGTGACACACGCAACACACCCTTTTGATTTCCTCACTTCTAGTGGATTATCAGCCAGGAAGTGTTTGTGCCAATTGATTTATTTTGGTGGTTAGAGTTGGTTTCCTTAAAGGTGATTTCAGTAAATGTCTGTCTCTCACCTCCTGTTTTCTGACGCTCGAAAAGTTAAATGACTAACTTAGAGAAATGAAACCTCACACTTCCTCTGCTCTCTGAACTTCGCTGCTATTCTTTGCCCACAATAGCCTTTTAGTAAATGTGTTATTTAAAGCATTGCGTGTCTAGGTCTTGTGTATACTCAAATCTATAGAAACCATTTCACTGAGTGTTTAAAAAAAAAAAAAAAACTATTCAGGATGAACAAACTTTTTGTCTTGTATCTTCCTTGCACCATAGAAGAATAGACGAAATGTTCTCAACTTGCTTATTTTGACTGAGAAAAACGACTGGAGGCTAAAAAGCACAACGTTTTTGTTGTGGTATGGTAATATGTAATGTCTTTTTCCAACTCAAAACTAAAATCCAAAATTAGGCAGATTATATATTAAATTAACTTTCAAGTCCAAAAGATTGTTCTAATTATGTTGGAAGTGTATAGTGCTTTCCTATTTTCCATGTGGGGTTTGTGGTTCTTGTATTAGAATATTCAAATTATAGGTGTCATCCTTCGGTGTGAACAGGCCTTTATTGTCCCACCATCAGAAGATAAGATATCTGTCATAAATATCTTGCATCTACAGCCTGTACAGCTAATGTGGGTAGTCCTGTCCAAATACACTAGGCTAGATGATGAACTTTGTCTTGCTGTTAACAAAGGAGAGTTAGCAGCAGATTGATGATTGACTGATGTACCAGCCTGTTAAATGAGCCACTGGCTGTGTACATTATTGCAGTAGAATAGATAGATCAAAAGAGAGTTATTGATTTTCACTAATCCCTGCAGATTTTGATTGTCTCCCTCACGTGATGATGAACTGACCACACACTCTTTTCTCTCTGTTCTGGCAGTCAGGTGTCTACACTATACTTCCTGTCCAGAAGCCCTTTTAAAATCTCGAACCCAAAGTTAATTCAGTTCCTGTGGATTCTGTTTAAACTCCACTGACGGAGTGCCTTTTAGCATTTGTGAAGCCAGTTCTTTTCTTCTCTCCTTTTGGTTGCTTTCTGTTTTCTCCTTTGGTTTTCTCTGAAGCTTACCTTAGCTGGCAGCCCTGAGTTTGATGTTCTCCTCAGAAAGAGTGCTGCGAGGATGAAGGAGAAAGAAAGATGCACTCCAAATCCCAGCATACTGATTTTCCTGCTGGATCTCGCTCACTCTCATCTCTTTCATTTCTTTTGCTCTGATGTGGAAAAAGCTGTACATAGACAAGGTGTGTTTTTATTTTCTCTCATTCTTTTTTGTTTCTTCCTAGTTTCACTCTTAATAAGGGAGCAGCTGAATAGGTGGAGATTAAAGGGCTATCCTGTTGAGTGGCACCACCGGCGAGAGAGAGAGAAGAGGCTCTGTTCAAGAGAGGGAGATAGTGAAGGGCTTCTCTATGAGAGCGACCAGCGATTTGATACAATCCTCCACTCTTTTCTCTCATCTGAAGAGCTTTCATCAGGCCTGCACACAAGTGCCCTCTCCACTCAGGCCTCAAATTAGTCCAGGCGCAGTGAGCCAGATGAAACAGTAACCTCACTCATCCTCCACTGCCGTCTCTCTCCTCCTGCGTGACGAGCTTGCTCAGGAATCTTTCCTGCGGCTCTTAAGGGGACTCCTACTGAACTAGAGGAGAGGTCGGTGTGAGAAGATTAGTTTCATCTGTCTGATTCGACACTGAGAGGGCAGTGTGATGTGTCTATGTGAGGTTCATGAGTTTCTTGCCACATCTGCAGGTGGAGGCTGAGGTAAATTTATTGTTATAAAGGCTCAAACATGACTGTCTTGCTACATCCTTTTTATGCTGAGTGTTACATTTGTATAGTCTGAAATAAAAGAAACAATCCACTAATTAAAGTAACATTTTGGGGTTAGTAAATATTTTTGAAAATGCTTACAGGGTCTGCATTTATTTGATAAATGCAAAATTTTCAACTGATAACTGCTTTACGTACACATTACACAATTAAAGTTCATTGAAAGTAAGTTTATAATTTACCTATTAGAAGTTTGTTTTATGTCGAAAGCGTTGGAGAGCAAGAGATGTGATCAGTACAGAAAATCTTTTAATGTTGTTGAACTGAGAAAAAACATTTTCCATTTTTCCTGAAACAGAAAATGACCCATTAAAAAGTGTCAAGCACCAAATCCAGCCTATATTGAATCACTCACACTTTATTTGTGTTTTAAGAAAAATGAAAAATGTTTAACAATATTTAAAGACGACTTGACTTGTACAGATCACGTCTCTTGTGTGGATGTTGTTTGTATTCATCAACGAGCCTAATTAACGTTACTGAAAACAAAACACGGTTGGAATTGGAATTGGCGTTAGCGCGAGCGCGGCTTGTGAGGTGGAAGGGACGAGTCGGCATTTGCGTAGGATTGCGTAGCTTTTCTCGACCAGTTATATTCACGATTTCTGGTTTACTTAACGTATAATGCATGAGCGTGACGCAGAACCTGATTTTGCTGAGTTCAGCGTGTCCCTGGGTCAACATCTTTGTTGTCCCTGGAACAACATTGTGATTAGCCAATCAGATTTGAAGAACCAGTTTATAGTTTTTGTGAGGTTTAGGCTTACAATCAGTGTTTGGTGCTTGTACATCAGTGTCAGTCATCTATCATTTCCTCTGATTTTAGGCATTACTCATGGGTAGGTTTAGGTTTAGGCGTAGAGATATGGTCAAAACTAAAATTTTGGAATAAAATGTTCCAGTGTCAACAAAATATGTTAACCCAGGGACACGCCTAACTGATCATTCTGATGTAATCAGTACTCCTGCTTTTGTATCAATTAGTGGTTAGCAGAAATGAGACAAGGGAGGTCACGTACAGGACACATAAATGAATCCCAATGTATGGGGCGGTTGGCAATCCTAGGAAAGACTAGGGAACATTAATGAAACTCCTTTTAGCTAGCACTTCTTTTCAAAGTGGCCTTGTCACCTGACCTTAATACTAAATGGACTTATCGGACTTGATCTATTAAAAAACAAGGGCTTGTTGGTTTCTGCAGTAAAACAAAAACTCGTGATTGCCTTAAAAAGTAAACAATACAACATTTTTTGAAAAAACATGTTCAGTGTTCAGATTGCGTTATATGTGCCTGTTTTATTTAAAGGTGTCATCGGGTGCCACATACACTTTTACAAGCTGTTTGGACTGAAATGTGTGTTGGGAATGTGTGTACACCACCACCCTACAATGATAAAAACCCACAAGTAGTCCACCAGTTCTTTAAATTTTATAAAAATGAGTTGCCCCTTCTGAAATCAAGACATTCTCAAATGCATGAGGCCACTCCCCCAATAGTTGATTGACAGCAGCGTGTTACACAGACTGAACTGGTGTCTTACCTCAGACCCGCCCTGAGTGAGCCGCCATTAGACCGAGACGCAGAAACAAGCAGGATTCCTAAGCGATTGAGGTGTTTTATTGTTAAATGTATTAATGAACATAGCAGTAGTAATTTACTCCCGACATCTGAGTCACTGAAGACGCAGATGATTTATGTTATGTTTGGTTCTGAAGGAAATGCACCTTTGATCAACCGAAATGCGTTTATGTTCGCGCGAATCATTCATGATCCAGCCTCACCTAAAGAAGCAGTGAGTATAATGTCTTTTAATAACTCTTTGCAAATAGCCTTTCCTAATAATGTGCTAATTAGCAAGTTTTACTGTGAATGCGGTTAAAAAAAGATCCTCTGAGAGTGCCTCGGAAAAGAGGGGCGGGGTCAGTGGAGCTGGTGAAGATTTAAAGGGGAAGTACACAGAACAGAGTGATTTCTAAAGAGCTGTTTTTGACAGGGTAAAATTAGCGTTTTTCAAACTATCTTTGAGAAATTTTAAAACAAACTATAATACAAACTTTCCATTAAGACCGTAAAGAATCATATTAGCTTGTGGAAAATTGGCTTTTTATGACTCCTTTAAAGAACAGAGATCTATCCAAGTCTGATCATGTTTGTGGAAGTGAATCATGTCATGAACAAAGGAGAGCTCTGAGAACCTCAGAAAATGAGTTGGTGTTGCTCATCAGGCTGGAAAACATCTCTAAAAAGTCCACCACAAATCCACAGACTGTAAAAATAAAGGAAATTTAAGATCATTGCTACCCTCCCCAGGAGTAGATAGAGATTGCTCCAAAAGCAAGATGTGTAATAGTTTGTGAGCTTGCAAAAGGACCCCAGGGTAACTTTTAAGAAACTAAAGGTCTTTCTCACATTGGCTAATGTTAATATCCTTGAGTTCATCATCAAGAGAATACTGAACAATGGTGCGCATGATTTGTAAGGAGAAAGCCACGGTTCTCCAAAAGAACATTGCTGTCTGTCTGCAGTTTGCTAAAGATCATGTGGATGTGCCAGAGGGATATTGGAGAAATGTTTTGTGGACACTTCAGGCCAAAATAGAACTTTTTGGTTTAAATGAGTAACAGTATGTTTGGAGAAAGGAAAAACTGCATTCCAGCATAAGAACCTTATCCCGTCTGTAAAACATGGCAATGGCATCATGATTTGAGGCTCTTTTGCTGTATCCGGGCCAGTACAGCTTGCCATCATTGATGGAACAACAAATTCTTAATTATACCAGGATATTCTAAAGTAAAATTGGAATTGGGTCCCTTTTGTCAACTTCCAGGACTTGTGAAAATCACATGATCTTTTCGATCAGAAATATAGAAAACTCTGAAGGGTTCACAAACTTTCAAGCAGCATTGCTGATTGTTCTGCACATTAATTTGTGGAGAAATGTGTTTTAGAAGTGTTTCTTGAGCAAATTATTTGACACTGAACACTGGAGTAATGGCTAATGACAATTCAGCTTTGCTTTCTTATGAATTCATTCCTTTTTTTAAATAGCTGTATTTCTGTTCAAATAAATGCTGACTTGGTGAGGCTCAAAACATTTTAAAAAATCTTACTGACCCCAAACCTTTAAACACTAGTGTGCATTATGTGCATATGTTGAAGGTATTGCAAAGTTTATTACATCACAGTATAATTGATTCTACATTTTTCTGTATACATGTATTGTTTCTGGCCATTTCATTGTTTGGATGGTGTACAAATGTTCTTGTATCTTACAGTTACATCCACCTTGGTGCTCTGACAGACTGGACAGAAAAGGAAGCAGCAGCAGCAGGATGTGATTATGAAGTTAATCATCAGGTATGTCCATAATGGTCATTAACTTTAAACCTGTTGGAAGTGGAAATGTATAACTTTAGCAATCAGACAGGATTAAGGGAACATTTCCTGCTGTGGTCATTAAAAGTGTAATCGCTTAATTTCTCTTCTAAGGTCATATAGCAGCAGTGCCAACAAACCGTCCATTTCTTGAATGGCCTACCCTGAACAGTTTTGTGGCCCATCTCTGACAAAAATCAGATGTAACAACCACAGGAGTCAAGTGCATGCTGTTCCGCACAGATGGGCCGATAAAGTTAGTTCACCTTAATCTTTATTCAGACAATGTTTCTGAAGCCCTTTTGAAATATTAATCTGCTTTTTACATGGGTTTTAACACCGTAAAGCTTACGCTATCATCACACATTTCTCAAATGATTTATTATTATAGCACATGCAGTTCACATCTTCATTCTTACAATGATAAATGTCCGTCATGTACCAACATTTTAGGTTGTTGAGAAATGATGATATATCGCTGTTTCTTTAATTGTTAATATCCTGTTTTGGCAGAGCGAGCGGAGCAGGCATGTTCAGGATGATTCACAGCAGATATGAAAGATTTGCACCATGCTGAGAAGGTGACTGTTTGAGGAAATATTTTATTTGCACATAAATTACATTACATATGCAGTGATGCATCACACAAAGAGTGGGACATGAGGACTGGATGATGATTCATATTCTGTGATGAGTGTGTGAGTTGTGTAGGAAAGTGTGACAGCCACAGATCATCTCAGCACAGTTGGATTCTTTCTCTGAAACGCCACCTGAAGTGACTTTAATGCTGGTTTTCATCAGAAGAGTGTGAGCTTCCTCTGACATGTTCCCCAGTGTGTGTGTGTGTGTGTGTGCGCTCTAATGAAGAGGGCTTCACACTGGCATGATTACAGCTGCTACTGGTTAATTTTGAGGTGAAAAGGGCCGTTAATGGGCTCAGTAAAGCAAATAATTGGGACAAATAAGTAATTAAGAGATTGGAAAGGGTAAGATTAAATCTAAAGGACCTTTAATTTAACATGATTATGAAGTTCTCCTTTAGCTCCTCAATCAGACGGAGCAGGGCTGAAATGAGCTCTTACTGCTAATGATTTCCTGTGGTTACTGGTGCACTGAGGGCGGTTGTCAACTCGCTGCATGGAAATGTCATTAAATCCGTAAAAGCTGATGTTTTTATATTCATAGGCTTTTTTTCATTATTTTCAGTTGCTGTGGTGTTCTTGAAGACCTGAACCTAAAGCATGACCTGTTTGTCAGGTGCTAATGCGGATGGATGTATCTCAGTGCCGAAGAGGGGCCAGTGGTCATGTTCTCAAGGTACCTTGTGAATGATGCTGCCATGTGAGAATGACTACTGTGACTCTAAATAAACAGTCATAATGAGAATAATTAGAGAGTTGATGCTAATGACATTGAGGCAGTGAGAACAGATGGGGCTGGTTGTAATTCATACCTCTTGACACCATAATTGTCAGTTGTCATAATTGCGTATCGAGTGCGTATTATTTTTAATTCCCCAGGTTTGCATGCAGATGAATGCATTTTGTTTTGTTTGCACATAAATCAAAGCTGGTCAGTAATGGATTGTTCTGCTTCTCTACAACACTGTAAACAACCAGCGGGGCTTAATTTACATGCACCTTACAGTAAGTTTAAAATTATATGAGATGCCGGTGTGTTTAATGCAGCCTATAAAGCTTCCTCCTCTGACACCTAATATATAGTAAGACAAGTAAAGCAAATCATATAATATCCCATTGCTTTGACTTGAAGTGGCCATTGCATAGTATGACATTTTTCCATTACCATCAGGGAAGGGAGGAGACGGAAGAAAGAAAGAAAAAATACTGATCACAGAAAACTCGCTGGCATAAGTGCTCTTCTTTTCTGAGTGACTGGAGAAAAGGAGATTGTTGATTGTGTTCTGGATGTGCCGTTGAACTTTTGATTTGTGCGGAGAGGATGCAAATGGAGACTTGATGCTTGGATAATTGCTTATTTTCAGTACTACTGTTTTACATCTGAAATTTGGCTACAAGGGAAACTTGTTTTCGTGTATCAAGCACTTCAGATTTATGCAAACTTGTATAGCATGTATGGTGAAACTTCAGTATAGGAACCAATTATCTCAATTCTTCTGTTTATTAGCATGCCTATTAATAACATATTGGCTGTTTATTTGTACTTGTACAGCACATTCTGTATGCCCGTATTCTACATCCCTAATCCTATCCGATGCCTAAACTTAACAGCTACCTTCATAACTGTTAATAAGTGACAAATGAGGAGGTTATTGAGGAAAATATCACAGTTAATTGTTTGTTTATAGTGAAAATTGGATCTTTGGAGAACTGGAATTGGACCTTATAATAAGTGTGACCATATGTTAATAGTAATATTTGAATGTGTTCACTGTTCAGTCAGTACAGGCTAAAACAAATGCCTATAAATAAATATTTTATAGTTAAAATATTAAATTGAAATATTCAAGTTTAAGTGCATATGCTTATTAAAATTAAAATTAATATCCAGGGATCCAAACATGGAGAGTTTTATTGATGAAATTAACACTAACCAAAACAACAGACAACCATGAATAGAAACACATTACACAACAAGAGTCCTAAAATACAAAAACCAGGAAACACAGACTGGAGTTATGACACACACACACACACACACAAAAGAAATGTATTCAAAGTTGTACCTTTTATCTAATTTAAGAGGTGAGAAAGAGCACCGCTTTTTAATGGACCACAAAACGACTCATTAACCACATATTTTTATTTTTAATTGCATTGTTTAATTGCTTTATCAAACTGAATAATGAGAAACAGAAGTAGAATCAGAAGAGAAATGGAAAACAGATGGGAGAGAGTTTTTTAGTTCTGATGGCAGTAGTTAATACCACCATAAACAGAATGGTGTGAAGAATAAAAGAACTGTTGATCATTTTGGTGAAGTGGAAAGCAAGCCAAACGTCAAATTAAACATTGACAGTTTTACATGATTAATATTATTGTACTACAATAATAATTTATGGTATAATATACATAATTGTCCTTTTTATATTTATGTATGCGTGCTCAAAAAAAAGCGAGGGATGGATATTTCTGTCTCTGTTTTTTTCTGTCACTTTGTTAGTAAGCCAAAACAGTTGCTAATGCTAGCAGCATGTAAGTGTGTGCTTTTTGTTTCATGCATGTGTGCTAACAGGAAATCCCAGGAAGAGATAATGAGTGTGAAGCTGCAGTGGTCAGGGCTCAGGACCCGTGCCAGCCCCTGTCTGCATGTCCTCTATGGGTTGGCAGAGGCAAGTGAGTGGGTTCTGTCAGTCCCTGGCACAGCAGGATGGCTGCTTTGCCACCATGTTGGGCATATTGTCTGTCTCATTTGATCAGTGTAATCCACTGATCAGTGGTGGGGATAGAGAACGAGAGAGGAGGGTGTCTGGATGTGAAAATGCTTGTGCTGGATCTGGAGATGATTTAGTTTCGGGGTTTTGTTTTGCTTTCAGCAGCTAGTGTCATTTTATTTTCTGATACTGCCTAAGATTCCCTGAGACTTTTACAAAAAGTGAAATATGACTCATCGTTTAAATGTTGTGCATTGCATGTTCATTTATTCATGAAAATATTTTCCTACTTCTATTCTATAAGGAGTTTGCCCATGCAAGCATTATTAGCATTTACTCCTAATGTTGTCCCAGATCTGTTGGACTTTCTATCGTTCTTTCAAGCATTGCACACATCTTTCCACTTACAGCCGAATTTCTTTTCTAATGCAAGCTTCTGTACTGGCATAAACTTGTTCAGTTTCTGTTTTAAAGCTTCCCCTTTCACAGTAAATCTCTCTGTGGAGTGCTTTGGAGGGGTTTAATGATACAGCAGTGTGAAATGTAAACAATGCAACAGCTGCATAGTGACAGGAAGTTGAAGCTTCGCTCACTTCTGCCTTGTTAATGTCTACATTACTATCAAATGAGGCCGGTGAGGAGATGCACTGACACTGTACTTGACGCATGTGGTTGATATATGGTTCAGTTGATATACGTTGTTGGCATGTACTGATGAGAATAGGTATTAATAAGTGAGGCTTGCCACTCTTACCTGTACAAAGCCTCTTTAAGCCAATCCACAGTATCTGCTTGAATGGGGTGCATCCGAAATCACACACAATCTTTGAGTGAGTGGGTACTATACTGCATTTTACGAGGGATGAACTCTGCAAATGTACTGTATGTAGCAGTACTGTATGTTTGTAGTATGATATAACAAATTGGGAGTATGTATTTGCTATGTTAGCACTTCCCGACACTTTAGCACATTTACTCATTTATAATACAATTTTTCACCTACTAGAAAGTAGAGAAGTTAACATAAAAGTTGAAAAATATCCAAAACAGCTGGTTAAGATTATTCAAAAATAAAGTTCTGTATTGCCATTGATAGTTACATTGATGGTCAAAATTTTTTATTTTTCTATTACACTTTATAGTAAAAATGACATGGCATCATTGTGAAACCCTCTTTTGGTACCTTTATTTTCAAGATATAAATGTTTTGGCTGGTGCTAGCTATATTACTAATATACAAACAGTGATGAGAGCATGGTTTTTTAATGCTATGTTAGATGAGAGAAGGTTACGAAGGATATTTCTGCAGGCTACTTGCGCAAACACACAGCACTGCACATAAAAATGCTGTAAATATGTATGCCCCCTACTCTCTTTTTTGATCTCTCTTACTCTCTTTCTCTTCCACTCTCTCAGACTCAAATGAAAAGTTGATGACTGTTCTCAGACTGTACTTCAGAAGTTGGGTTGACCAAAGTTCATTAAGGTCATCTTGAAAATGCAAGGTTCAAAAACCTTTCAGATGGATCTCTTTGAAAACTGAATCAGAGCAAAATCATATTTTCCCTTAAAAGCCCCTATAGGAGCGCTCGCAGAAAGTATCTGTCTCTATTGCCTGGCTGGAACAAAAACAGCCATTCTTTCTTAATGGACCGCAGAGTGAAGCGTGGTTCTCCCCGACACTCGACAATCTAAGAGCCCCGTGTTTCAGAAAAGCCACTCTTTGTTAATAATGGGACCATAGTTGAGTATTTCTCAGAGCGGAGATGAGTGCTGTGACACACAACCGTTCTCCAGGGATAAACAAACTGCACCACCCAAAATCATCTATTTGTTTGGTTGTTTGAGGTCTCCCTCGAACGACGTCAAGGAATACTGACGTTTCCGAAGCTTTTGTATGTGTGTCTGTGTGGCTATGTGTGCAAACTTGTGAAGATATGGTGTCATTGTTTAGGTTTCGCAATTAGGGCGTTGTTAGTCCATCCAACTGTTGCCATGGGAGATCGTGACCTCATGTCCTGAGGGGCTACGAGTGGTGTCTGAGTGCTGGTGAAGTTTGGAGAGGAGCTAATGAGAGATCCTGTCTGCCTGCTGTTCCACTGAGCTCCCAATTAATCAACGACTCCCTCTCTCGCTCTCTTATCCTGTCTATAGGGGTGTACTACTGATACTTTTCCTCTATTGTTGTGTAAGCCTGTGTCCGTGTGTGTGCGACTCTGTTTGGGAGGCAGCCGTTATCGAGAACAAAAGACATTAATTGGCAGTTAGAGCTTAATGAGGCGGGAGAGGAAATTAACAGAGCTCGTCAACAGAAACAAATCAAATCCTCCACTGAATTGATGCGGCGAGTCGCTGCCACTAACCATCCAGTGCTGCAATAAAAAAACGTCTCATCTTAGACTCCAACTTTTTCCACTCTTGCAATTCATGGCAAAACTGAGAAGGTAAGAGAATTACAGAGAGGAAAAAAAGAAATAACAATGAGGAAATGGCTCCCTATTACATCTCCTTGTTCCTGGATTTCAGCAGGATTGTGATTAAGGAATCAAGCCTGTCTGCATTAGCATGTGAATGGACTGGGTCCTGAGAGCTCAGCCAGAGCCAGGAAGGAGATTGGGAGGATATTTAGCGTCTATTCAGGGTGCAACAAAGGCGGACAGACAGCACAGGCCTCGGGTTGATTAGGTGGTGGGAAGCTATTCTTACAGATCGGACTCAAGTAGTATTTTGTCTAATGCTAGCTTAAATCTCTAACAATCCTTCTCAGAAGACATGTACATGTGAAATCCACTGAGAATGGAGTTTTAGGGCACTGATGATTTTCTTTTTCTTCTCTTTTCTGTTGTTTTAAGTGGTCTTTTTTTTAAATGAAGAAATATTTCCCACAATTTTTGTATTTTGAGTACGTTGTTTTATTTTTTTTTTTACTTGACTGTGCGTTTATACAATTCAACAGTTTGATGAGAAGTCAACCAAATATATTGAAAGCTTGTTTAATTTGATTGTGTCTGGTTAAGTGGGTGTCTGAACGAGTGGGAGGACTGTGTGTCTCCATAAAATAAAGAGGTAAATTTAATTTAGAAAAACAGTATAAAACTATACATGTGTGTGT
>JAUMHR010000052.1:11564300-11574442 GCA_032361145.1 Enteromius fasciolatus | reverse complement strand
TCTCTGTATTAAAGCATTATTTTAAGACAGTTATACAGGTTTGTTAAAACATGAGTAAATAATGACAGAAGGGAGATTTGTGACACACTTGTAATTTCTCTTACAGCTCTTTGTGTAGGCCGCTAGAGCACAAACACACTCTAAATACAGTATAAATACAAAAACACTGTAGACTAGACAAAATCTGCACAGCAAATCTAGCAAAATAAATGCTGATCCTATATTTAAGAGAAACTAAAGAAGATGGCTTCTCTAGCGTGCACCGCATTCGAGATTACTAATCATATTTTCACACCTGTGATGATTTTCTTATGGCTCTTTGCTTAGTGTTAACTTATTTCAACATCATCTGCAAGGTCTGATTTCTGTGTGTACCAGCATCAAGAACGACATGACAAGATTTATTGCTTTCATCCTAATCTGTGTGGAATAATCTGTTTGGGGATGTAATTCACATGGTATGTCTTTTGACTTGGATTAGCACATTCTATCCTCTTAGCAAACAGCTCAGTGGAAGTTATCAGTGACATAGAGGTTCCCAAGAGCCGGGCGAATCCACCCAGCCAAAACCAGCCAGCTAATTCTCATTCGTTCTAATCTTCCCAAATCGCAACCTCCAAGTATCTCTTAAAAGACATCACAAAGAGCGCTCTGAAGATTATTCTAGGGTCACAAATTGCCTCTGCCATTGTACCTAAATGCGTGTCAATGAGATATAAAGCTTCTGTAATCAGCGGCAAGGAAATTAGCCATTTAAATGAGTCTTTGTAATTCAGCGCATCCCTGTGCTTTCACTTTGAGATCCGAGTTTATTTACACAGACTTTCAGTCTAAGATTCCTGTTTGTTATGTGCGATTCTGCATACAGCCTGCAGATTTGGGGTTTGATTATTGATATTTTTTGTTTTGGTTTGTTTTATAGGCTGTCAGGACTCCATCAATCACAGGCTGTTCTAGAATCTGCTTCCCTCTGTGAGAATGAGTGAATTATTCCCTTTAATACTTCATGCATTTGGAACAAATAAATGTCTGCGTCTGATCCTGTCGGTTGTGCTCTGTTTCTCAAGCGATTTATCCCAGTTCACGTCTGCTGTCACACGCTCACAAAGCTCCCCTACTTCACTACAATCCCATTTCATCAAATAACTCTGCAAAAAAATCCACAAATCGCTTAAATCCTTGACTCTCTATTCCTGATCCTCATGGATTCTTTATAATTTAATAAACAGGATTAAAGTCATCTGTTGGAGCAGTGTAGCCTTGTTTCATTTCTCTGTTTAAACTGTGTGTGTGTGTGTGTATTATTAAACCCTGCAAGATTACAGTGGTCTAATCTTCATGAACACATGTTGTGAAGAATAATAGAGTTTTATTTGGGAAAACTGTTGTTCAAGTTTAGTAGTAATATCCTTTCTCTCTTTTTCTTTTTTAATAAAATGGAAAATGAATGAGACAGTCGTGGGCATGCATTTCTATTTATGGCCTATCTATATTTTTAGAGACATGTCCCCGCAAGAAAAACAAGCCTGGACACCGTCAGAAGAAAATAATAGGTTCATAAAGAGACCCTCATAAAGCAAATCATTTTTATTCTTTTTTAGAATGTTTTTGCGGTTAGTGTTTGGGTTAAGACTGGCCTATAGTAATTATAATTAGCTTGATTTAAGAACAATAGAGGTTAATGGAAAGCCTCCATTTAGAAAGCTTGTTAAATGTGTGCGCGTGTGTGATTTATATTTTCATCACATTCATCCCAGAGTGCTGGGAACAATGTGAGCAATCATTTTTAGAGCTGCGGTTCTACATGTGACCCGATCTTTGATCCAGGCAAATAAATCCACCTGTTCCAAAGGAGCTTTTGCAAGAAGTATATTTATTTCTCCTTTTCCCTTCTCTCACTCTCTCTCTCTCTCTGCGTGCAAGATGCAGGGATTTGTGTTGGTTTCGGCTGTTCTTAGAAAGACGAGGGTGAAAATATGAAGCTTAGCTGTAAATCCCAATCTCAGTTTTCTTATCCTGAGCTACAGAAATGTATGTGTGGGTGTGTTTTTTGTTAGCATTTAATTCAAACCCTGAGTCATCTCTCTGTCCGTTTAAATTCTCGCAACATTAGCTGGCACATATTTTCATGGGGTATTACAAAAATTAGGATTATAAGCTTTTAAATATATTTGAAACATAAAAAATGTGGATCTCAGATTATTGCACTGTTGCCAAAAAGCAACTGAACAGAAACTGTAGCACTGGTGTTTGCATTAACAAAAGTTTCAATTTATTGACCGTTTAAAAATATCACTGAATAATCGTACCCTCAACATTCTGTTTATGATCACAGTTTTTTTTTTTAATAGAACACAATTAATCTAAGCTTTTAAAAGCTGTACAGTCTGTAGATCACAGTGTCCTGTATACTTATATTTTTTAAGATTTAAGATTGACCAATCAAATTTCAATATCGACAGTTTAGGCCTGACAAATATGCACACAGATAAATAATTTATAATCGCAGATTTGTTCACATTTTTTCGTACATTTTGTTTTCATGGTGACTTTAATGTCAAAATTTATTCCAGCTCATGTATAACATTGACATCCAATCAAATTTCATGACTTTATACACAAATTTTACTGAAAACCGGGGCTTGAGGAAAGGGCGTGACTTAACAAACACCTGTGACCACTCTTCTGGAAGCCCCACCCCCTTTGAAGTATCTCAGCAGAACAGTTCTCCAAAGCTTTTCACCAAGCTTACAATTAAATTTCATATTTTAAATCATCAGTGAGAACAGCTGTGTCATAAATTTAGTTTCTTATGCTCAAATAGCATTAAAAAGTTACTTTTCAGGCCCAAGTGTGGATCTATTTAGTGACTGGCTCTTTTAATTAGAAGGCGGTACTATTCCACCCTATTAAGAGTTGCACGAGTAACGTGAGTGCACAATCTATTTAGATCTAAAAAAGTCTTTGGCTGCATTTAACTTTAAGACTCTCATTGTTTGCGCAAATCTCAGTTCGTTAAGACTCGTGGTAACAGTAACCATGGAGGCGGAGTTCACCAAATAGTTTCGTCTCCCAACAATAAGATGGCTGAAATGCTCACCAGTTAAGTAATTGAATACCGAAAAACACAACTGTACTGTTTGTGGTGTATTGTATATCACAGCCCAGGACACCACCACCCTAACCGTTCACACCTTCATGCTTTCTTTCCCTTCATCCTCCTTTACATAAATCCACACAGCGCTCCCTCTCCTCCCCCAGCGACATACTCTGTGCACTCAGGTGCATGGTGATGGCAGTAATGAACTCCCAGGTAGATGTACACACTCCACTGCTTCTTCCCAGACGGAACGCCAAAACAAATCTTGTCATAATTAGCTGTAATCCTGCTCATTACCGCTGGCTTAATTAGCCTATTAATAACACATCCTGGGAGAGCTTGTTTGCTGCACAGGCAAATGTTTGTTCCTAAATTAGCAAACAAGGAAACAACAGCATTGTTCAAACACAGGCGCTCTGACAATGCAAATCAGCCAGGATTAATAGTAGTCAATGGCGGGGCTTATCTGTGTGCATGTATGAGTGTGGATCCTGTGCCCTCTGCTTCAGGCTGCAGTGGAAGATAAAATTTAGCGCCCTCTAAAAACCTGTGTGCACAATGATAGATTTCATTGTAGTCCATGCACATGGATAATGACGATAAATTAGATGTATTGCACTGCTTATGAAGCACAAATCGCATTCAAAGCTTTTAAGCTCAGGGAAGCATCTCCTGTTGCGCGATTATGATCACAAAGAGCTCAGGCCGTATCCAGTTTCGTTCTAATGCCTCCTTCGGTGATCAGTGTCAACTTTGACCTCTTATCAGTTGCAGTTCGAGAAGCGCTCTTGAATGAGTAAGATAAAGCGGTAAGAGCTTCCGATCATGCTGAAGGATATTCAGATGTACTATCAGATGTCTGCACGGTCCAGTCAAACACAAAAACTCTGGTTCTGTAGGGAGCAACAGCCTTGTATAAGTGAATATGTGACACATGCAAAAGGAGCATACATCAAATATCTGACTGTCATTGTTAGGCCACATCACTGTAGGACACATACACACTGGTTTATTTTTTATGATCAAATTAGCTGCCCTTTGGCCCTTTTGTTTACCCATAACCCCTTTCACCCTGAGCCGAGATCATCTCGGTGGTTTCCCATGTTGCAATTAAGACTCAAATTTAGATGGAGCCACTGGTTTCCGATCAGCGTTAAATAGTAGCTTGCAAATCTCATGTTGAATTGGCTGGTATTTCCCCCTGCGCAAAAAAAAAAAAAAAGCCCCACACTTTCCACATCAATATTTTACAGCACATTAAAAACAGCATGTACTTTACTCTCCACTGCACTAAGATGCTTTTCTTTCTCTATCCGGGAATGCTTTGCCTTGCGTTTTAACATTGTGTGTGTGTGTGTGTGTGTGTGTGAATTTGACAAGGCATTGTTAAATGAGATGGAAAAGCAGTGGATTTGGCGTTCACTGTGTTATGGGTTGTTTGGGGCAGGTTGTTAAGGGGAATGTGTTATGTCTAATTTAACACCACAATTTTGCAGGTTATGTTTCACAACTGTCCACTACTGTGTTTTGGTCCACGTGTGGGTTTGCATTGTGCGCTTGCTCATTGAGTTCTGTTAGTGTATGTAATGTCGTGACACAAATAGGGTTTTTAGATAACTATTAGCCAAATATTTAGTTAGCTAGCGGATAGTTAAGACCAAATTATAAGACAGTTTTGATCGGAATGATAGAGAATATATACACATAACAATTAAAGAAGTGTGCTTCATTGTATGCTACTTTGTATGGGGCAGTTCATTCAGCTTTCATATCTCACATAAAATGTCTTAAATGTTGTTTCACAGCAGATGTGTGAAAACAAAAGTGTAGTTTGAGCTTTAGGGAGCACGCTATCTATTTTATATGACAGCCTTTTAGTGTTGCTCTAATGAGTCACAGCATTGATGATAAAGCCATCAAAATCAAAGTCTTTTTTTTCCTGTGAGTAAATAAGTAAATAAATAAAACTCCACATTTTGACACAACACTTGTGGAGGTGAGACTTAGGTTACCCGGAGTTTTTGTGCAGCTGACTGAGGGTGGAAAAAAATGTACATGTTTTTTTTATGTTAGACTGGTAGGTAAATTTGAATGCTACTCATGAGTGCATAAATAATAAATAGTGTTTGTCTGTCTCTCTGTTACTCAGATGCTGTGTGTGTGTGTGTGTGTGTGTGTGTGACACGCAGATGTATTAAGTGTGTGAGAGAGTCAGAGAGTTCTGATTACAGACGGATTATATTTTATAGGCATATTAATCATTCATATGTGGAACTGGAACTTTGCTTGCGTACAACAGCAGTAAATAATCTCTTTGCTGTGGGTGGCTGTGATACAAGATGTGTGTGTGTGTGTGTGTGTGTGTGTGCGCACATGTGGAAATAACACCTGATGAGACAGAGTTCTCACTATCACTTTCACTAATGGCTAATTTCATTAGGTATTTGTTTCCCTTGAAATGAAGATGTGAAGCATGAGAAGAACTCATCTGCAGTCCAGATGTTCAGATCTCGTTAGGAGGAGGCAGACAGTGGGTGTGTTAGTCTTTGACCATTCAGTCTGGTATACCTGTATTCAACTCACACACACCTCGATGCTTCAGGCACAGCAAAAAAAGACAAAATCTTGGCAGTAGGAATCACGTTTTTTTCCCCATCGTCTCTGTACTTTCCTTTCTCACCTGTCTCTCTCTCTCTCTCTGATGGAGGAAGATGGAGATGGAGAGAGGAAGAGAGGGAAGGTGTTTGATGACAAAGGCTGACAGCAGCATTACAAAGACTGAGACAGACAGTGAGATATGTCTATTTCCACTTAATAATTAGTTTGTTGCGTTGTTATTTTATTGTATTGTTTTATATGTACTATCATGATATTTATTTTAATGTTTTGAATTAACTTTTTTTGTTTCCAGTTATTTTCAAGTAAAAGTTTATTTTCTAATATTTAATATCTTTTTAAATTGTCAAAATGTATTTTTTTAAAAAAAGTTTTAAAGGTTAACAAAACTGTTTTGAAATGCGTCTGTAGAAAGGGTCTTAATCAGGGATGGATTGGGGACACTTAATTTCTAGCGATTATCGTTGATTTGATTGCACAGATACTATTTAAACTAAACTGAGCTAGACAATGATGTCTCTGAGTTCAATAATGAAATGCCTTTAACTGAAAATTGAGTGTTTAATCTTGACACTCTATTCTCCAATTTGATATTAACTGCTTAGACACAATCTATATTGTTAAAAGCGCTATATAAATAAAGGTGACTTGACTTGGTTTGACATAGACAATCCACAAGATATTTGCCTATAATTTTCAATGAATCCTAAAGACTTCTGAAATTACATACATGAAGAGGTGCTTAGTGACCATTAAAATATACCCCTCTTTTAATAAAAGATAGTACATTTCATTAATGCTACTGATATAATATATATTCAACCTCTAATGCTGTGGAAAACATCAAGGCACAACAAAGTACCATATAATAATTTGATTCATCGTGTTACGTTTTACATCTACTTCAAGTGAACTGAGCTGAATTAAAAACTGAACTTAAAAAGAGTGAGCGAGAGAGAGTCTGAGAGATGGAGGGAGAGTATTAGCATCTCTGACAGGCTGCCATAGACCAGTGCTATGTAGTGAGACTGACTGAAGACTTGGGACATGCTTAGTGAAGCAAAACAAAATGGCGGGCAGTCACTGGGGACACATCATCACTCTGTGCCAGACTTGCTTCTGTTTGGTCCCTTCAGTTTGGACACCTAGTGCCTCAAGGGTGTGTGCATATGTGCATATTGGTAAATACGGTATTGACAGCCACACAGTTCAATGACTCAAATCTAGTGTGTAAGCTGCCTGGATCTAGCCTTAGGGTTTTTTCAGACTGAGCACTGGACAGGGCTGAAACTAAATCTGGGGGATCAGTCGTGCATCTGCTAACTTTTTTGTGTGAGCAATAGCAAAAACAAAACACACCTGTATGAAATATGTTGGATGCACATGTAGTGTAAGCCAAAAGGTCTTTATCATATTGGAAAGTAACCAGCTCGTCGCTCTGTGTATCAGCTTATTTGTGACATCACAAAACACACGCAGCAAGCCCATAATGCATTGGGACACGCTCATGGCAGATGGCAGAGTGAGTCCTGCTTGGTGTCTGGGTTGGCAGGGGCCCAAGGGTGGCACAGGCATGGAGTTTTTGATGAGCTATGCACATACGAAACCAGAACATCTGGACCTGCCATGTGTCCAGCAGGCACAGCCAAAACCCTCAAGCCAGGACACACACATTTCACACTCACACATTTCCTTTAGCCAGCTGTGGCCAAACTACCGTGAGCTAAGCAATATGAATTATGCATTTGCTTGCATGCGTGTGTCTGCTCAGCCCAGCTCATATTCCAGTCCATCGCCGACTTTGATTAAAATTCCGAAAACACTATGAATATTCAAAAAGCATTACCTCAGCTAGGAGAAACTGATTTGTCCATCGTCTGCATTTTATGGAGATTGAGTGGTGCCTCCCAGGTGCGCTAAACTGAGAGAGACAGAGGCAACGACTCTATTAGATTATTGCATTATCTTAATTATGAGGCTCTTCCTCAGCTTAATGAAGAATTGGCATGGCTTTGGGAAGCACTGTGATTGATGGGAGTGAGTGCACTCGTAGAGCAAGTGATTGTTAGAGCGTGTGGGTGCGAGCTGAATGCTTCATCTCCTTTCTTCGGGCTCGTATCCATCAAGTGATTACGCATCCATTAGATTGCTTTAATTAAGCTTAATTAGAGCAGTGTTTACGATGATGACGTGTTTGATACCTGGTATTAAATCATTCACTGTTAAATGTTGGGTTTAAATGCGTAAGGATGGGCAGAAATAAATCATTTGCCAGAGAGTGAGAACGAAAGAGGGAAGGGGGAAAAGGGGATAAGGAGTGTTGATGCACAACTCTCAGCAATTAGCAGTTTAGGCATGAATGTGTACATATATACAAATTTTTAATCTATCCTCTTAATTGGTATTACAGGTGTCTGTTCTAAAAAAAATAAAAATACATTTTGACTGCAAATAATGTAATCCACCCAGCCATTACCAGGAGACATAGATATGTCTAAATAGTCTAGGAACTAATTATATCCATGTTGATAATATCACATTTGTGCATGTGAGCATAAATCTGGGGGCCAGAACAGCACTGACTACAGGACACATGCATTGGACCTTCAGCCAAATGCTGGAGCCAGCGCTGGCTCGGTGCAGGGCCCAGAACTGGCACTTCCTGCACTGGCAGTATTTTGAGTGTCTGTTTTCCTGTTGATGGCATGACTAAATGGCAGGTGCATCTCTGTTTTTATGCACCAAGTCTATCAGAACAGAAGTAAAGCTGTATTTTTATTTATTTATTTATTTATTTTGGTTTGTCTTTTACTGTGGAATTAAGTGGAAAATTGAAGCAGAGTGATACTGAATTTGAGTTCTGGGGTGGCTCCATTGAGAAGTACCATGTTTGTGTAGTTCTTTGGTATTTTTTTAGGTCATTTGGAGAATGGTAATCATATGTAGCACCATTTCATGAACATTTATAGGAATACTCAATGTATCAGTACTGTAATGTCTACTAATTTATATTTTTTTCTTTCATTTTGGCCAGTACACTCTTAAAAATAAAGGTCCTTTATTGGCATTAATGGTTCCACTAAGAAAAAGGTTCTTTAGGTTCTTAAAATGGTTAATTTAATAAATGTTCACTGAAAGGTTCTTTGAGGAAACAAAAATAGTTCTTCTAGGGCATCACTGCAAATAGATTAATAAAATAGATTAATCATTCACATTTTTAAAAATATGAACAATTTAATAACACTATTTAATATTTAAATTAATATTAATTAATATTACACCGTGACATTTTTGATGCCTTAATGTCTTTTTTTGTTTGTTTGTTAATTTTTGTATTATAGTACTTCAGTCCAATTTTCTCTATAGTTGTGCATGAGCGTGGCAATATATATATATATATATATATATTTATTTTAGTTTTCTGGATAGTGCAGTGTTTGGTTTTACAGCAGTGTTGTGTTGGGCTCATATCAGTGCATGGCAGTCCTGGAGAGTTATTCATCTCAAACCCTCTCTCAGCCTCCAGCACAAACAAACAAACAAACAAACAAATTCCTTCTCTCTGATACGTAGCCCTAATCCATAAATGAGCCAACCAAGATTGATGGTGTACAGGACAAGAGAAACACATATAGATGATAGAGAGAGAGATATTTGTGTATGTTGGGTATTTACGACTTGCGGCTCAGCCCAAACCATACGTCTGCAGCATGCTGACTAGCCCCACTGTATAAGAAAACAGTGTTATGTTTACACCATCTGCACGCAAGCGAAATCATAAATAATGGAAAGAAATATGTACACAATTGTTTTTTTGTTACCGTCTCTGCTACACATGCATGCAGAGGAAATCTATTGCACTATCCACATGCAGTGCCAAGTTATATTATACCACACTACACAATGCATGAAAACGACCTCTCACGGTCTGTTAGACAGCATGAGAGAATCAGGAGAGTGAGACAGGTTACAGCAAATGTAAATAATATGTAAATTCCCCTGCATAGAAAATGTGGCCTAGTTTTATGAGAAATAAACATCGGTATGGGTTAAACTCGTTGTTGCTTGCAGGAGAGAGAGCGAGAGATTAACATTCAACACCCACAGCTTTAGAAGCTGGATATTCACAGATTCATTTTCCCCTTATTTAAATATTTTAGCACTCTCTTAGAGCTCCCAACACAAAGAATGTGTTATTCTGTGAATGCACTGTATTATTCTAACTAATGACTTATTATGCAAACTCATTGCGGGGCAAAGCAGAAATTGCTTATCCCCCAAGCCCATTCTGTGTATTAGCTTTGCCGAGTTGTGTTTTGCAAATTTCAATGGTGTGTGTAATATGTGTGTGAGAGGGAATGTGTGTGTGTGTGGGCTTCTATTTCTTTCTCTCCTGGTGCATGGTGTGTATGTGATGTGTCATATA
>JAUMHR010000052.1:11481479-11506949 GCA_032361145.1 Enteromius fasciolatus | reverse complement strand
CAGCTTCTTCTGTTGCCTGACTGTCTTTCACTTGTCGACCGTTAAAATTTGAACCGTCGTCACGGGAACCAATTTAAACCAACGCAGGGTTATTACTAACAATAACCCAACCTTTTAGAAAATAACCCAACATAATGACCCAATGTGTGTAACCCATCTATTGGGTTAAAAAAAATAACCCATCGTTTTTTACTGTATATATATTCCATTAGACCCGACTTTTAGCAATATATCTATGTTTATACCTCAAATCTGTTTCTTTCTAATCGCTTCTGTAAGAAACTGACTGGCAGGAGCAGAACTGAATGTTTACAGATATGAAATCAGTAATGCTATTTCATCTCTTTCTTTTTTTTAATCTCTCTTTCAATTTGAAACGATAAAACTGTCTACACCGAACCTAAATCAGGAGTTTGGGTTCCAAGTGGGTTGCATATAAGTTATGATCTAAAAGGCTATTTAAGAAACATATCCACCATAACACTGGCACTTGTCCAGTCTTCTTAGATTAGCCGAGAAGGACGTTTGTTTTATCACTGCTGCAACTCTCTCATTACCTCTCGCTCTCTATTCAGCTCAAACACTCTTCATCTGCTTCATTAAGTGTGTGTTTGTGTGTGCATCGTCTGGAGGGCAAACATGAGAGGATGTTTGTGGGAGTATTCAAGGCTGCGTGTGTATGTGTGGCCTTGCTTACTGCATAATTAAGCATCAGCAGCAGCGGTGTGGAGGGCAGATGCAGACAGACAGAATCAAACAGTGCTGCGGAGGGCATGGCCCACATGACCCCCCCAGACTGCTACAATATGCTAGCGTCAACTCCTGCCTCCACATCTGTCTGTTTCTATCTGCAGCACTGATATCTTTGTCGCTTCGGTCACAGTGATGGTGCCATGGGTGAAATATATCAGATCTCGGGGTGTGCCGGATGAGAGGAGTCTGAACTCTGCATAGCTGAGGTATTAGGTCATAAATGGGAATTGACACAAGTGTGTGCGTGTACCTTTCAGACACAAAAGCCACATCACTCACTGTGTCCTGTTACAACGCCAAACCAAGCAGACAACTGAAACGCCTGCTGCAGACATCAGGGAGGCAGACATGAGTTGAATGTAATGAAACACTCAAGAATAAACTGATATTTGACAGTTCGGTGTTAGTCTGGGAATTGTTTTGCTGTGCACTGCAGGTATGTGTGAGCGAGTCAATCTCTGAACAAGTGAAAGACATTGCAAGGCAAGATACCACAGGTGAATGGGGAGGTAACTAATGGATATCACCATGCTTCCCCAGTTGATTACCCACAAAACACGAAGACAGTTGATTTGCATTACAAAATGTTGTTTAAATATGCAAATGGAGCCTTATCTGATTAAATATGCACATATATGCATGCAATTACAGAACAGAAATCTGTTAATGTTTAAATTATTTAATTTGTTGATTTTTTTTTTTTTTAAAGGAGATTTTGGATCTCTTTCTATCATGCCGTTTAAATAAATAATAATCAACAGTCATGAAAACATCATCATGTTAACCACATTAAATAAATGAGGCAAAACATACATCATCAAATCTCTCTGGAAATAGATAAATAAAAGAATAATAAATAATAAATAAATAAATAAATCGAATCAATGTTTTTTTCTGTAATGTCTCGCTTTAACTGAGAAAGAATATTGATCTACTCCTTACTCAAGATGTTTCCTTTTAAAATAATTTTGATTTGTAAATAATAATAATAATTTGCTGTTCCTAAAGAAACTACAGCTAGAGTTTGCTTAAACAGAAAAAAATACTGCATTTATACTAAAATTAAAGCAGGACAACCATCTATTGAATTGCTCTTGTGAGCAAAAACAGTGTTACCAGTGTAGTCAAAAAAAGACATTTTAATTATAATTTTTCTGGTTAATCAAAAGCATGAGTCACACACGGATTAGCAAAGATCGGCCCGTCTTATGATGTTATTTGATAATTTTATGATTGTCTATTGATCTGAGAAAAGGATCAGCTCATCAGAGGTATTTGTTCACGGATGAGACTACACTTGTTTTCGATACAGTAAAAACAGCCAGTTTACACAGTGTTATCACTGCAGCATGATCACAACCACTCACTCTTACCAGAGTCAAAAACATACAATGAAAACATAAACTAGGCTAATTCACCAGCAAATGACTTTTCCAATCCATTCCTTTTTAATAAACCAGGTTCACTGAAATATGCTCAAAAGAATAAAAACAAATAAAAAAAAAACAAAACATTTATTCAGCCTAAAAGAAATCAACTCCTCACTGCCTACAGACAGACCACAGACCACAAGCGTCAGCTGGCTGAGTCTGGGTAAAAACAGTGATAATCTGATCAGACAGTCATTAAAAGATGAGCTCAATGGGGCGCCTTTACCCACCGTCTACCAGTGCTATGAGCTGAGCTAATGCTGGCTAAAATAACATGCAGACTATTGAGAGAGGCAGAGACAGGACAGATGAATGAGAAGAAAGTTTAATGTACCGGATCAGACCCCGGGCTGCAGCTAGTAATTAAACCGCACTGTCCATATGTGTGACTGAGATAGAGAGAATGTCGTGGGGATTATAGTGAACAGGGACATTGGAGATAAATGCTAGCAGACACCTCAGGCAGTGTTCGACACTGGTCATTTCTGCTCCGGTGAGGAAGTATGTGACTGAACAAATGAATCAAAATCGAAACGAGATAAAGTCTGATGTGCTGTTTACAGGTAAAAGAAACACACCGGACAAATGCATGTATAAAACGAAATGCCTTTATTTATACAATTTTAAAAAAGCAATTTAAAGCACAAAGACTTTAATAAACATTTGTCCTTCATAAAAATGATCGCACATTGTGCTTCCTTTGCAAAGTCTGTACAACCTCTGGGTGTGCAGCTGTTGTGATCCAGTTAAACCATTTATTGCATACACATGAAATACAGCTCGCATGTCAATTTATAACTCAAGAATGAGCAAAAAAGGTCAACCTGTTCTACTGTTTTACATTTCTAACTGCAGCAGCTTGCAGAGGAAGGCTTTGCACATAGTCCAGACTGGAAATATTGTTAAAAAAAATAAAAATAAATTAAAAAAAAAAAAAAAGAGGAAGAGATGACAATAAATAAGTTAATTAAAGAAACTATAGTTGTGCTTTAACATTGCTTACTCTAAGCAGTTCTCAAATGCAAACGTTTGGTAAACTCAACTCGAAAAGGAGGCTGCTTTGAAACGAGGCTTTCAAGAACAGACATAGTGTTCCAAGTCTCTCTTTCCCTTTTGAAATATGTAGCACTGAGCGCTAACTCAACATCAAGATTTGCACACATCCCCATGATAGCAGTGATTAATAGTATTTCCAGGTCCCTTCTATACCCACTCTATTTTATACAAATCTAGACTGAATGTGAAAAAAAAAAAAAAGTATCAAAAGGCATTTCTTCGGAAGAAGGCGGCATGAAACTACCGCCTCAAAGCATTCCTTTCTTCACATCATCTTTCCAAACTAAAAAAAAAAAAAGAAAAATTTGTAAAAACTAGACAAATACAATACAAAAACTAAAGTTTCAGACAAAAATAACCAAAACTTTAAAGACTTTGGTACAGTATAAATTAAATGTAGCTCTCTGCTTAACTCATGCTAACATGGTTTCCTCTTTAAATATATGTCTGTCTGTCCACTAGCGGCAAGTATGAAATGTGCATAGTATTATATGTGAGATCTGTGTCAGCGAGACTACAAGCAACCTGATTTTCACGGAAAACATGTTTTTTAAAACAAAAAAGGTCAACGCAAAAGCTATGCCTCAGGTCTAAAGCACCCATAGTTTCTAAACCCTATATCTGCCAATCATATCAGAAGCTTTCATATCAAACATTCAGAAATGCCACATTTTTATTTTCTAAAAATAAAAAAATCCGAAGCTGAAAGCCCACGCAAGAATGTGAACATCTGTTTGAAATGGTTCAGAACAGCAGGATGCCAGATAATGGGATAAAATCTCAGCATCTTAGCAGCTGTGGTTCGGTAAGATTTAGATCGACAAGATTCACCCAGGTGGAGTTTTTACTGCTCAGGTCAAGCGGCTGACCGCTCTGGAAAACTCTTTTTAATTCCATCTGCAGTCTTGGCTGCACTATTCAGAAAGGATTTAGGAGACATGAGGAGATGCTTTGGGATAAAAAAAAACAACAAAAAAAAAAAAAACCAGATGCTTACATGCAAATAATTTCTCCATTTTAATGATGAAGTACTGATCATTAGTATCTTTCTAACACATGAAACAGCATATTTTTTGCTTGGTTGAGATGGAAGTCATTTAACTAAATGTGAAAAACATTTTCATTCTTTTTCCCCACATTACTGCAATTGATGTTACTTAAAAAAAAAAAAAAAAAAAGTCAAGAGAAATAATACAGCCATCCAAAATAAATTGTACAAAAGAATCACCTGATAAAAAAAACAAAAGTGTTAGTTTAAGGAAATGGGTACAGCTACAATAAACTTGCAATCAGCAAACGGATGTTAAAAATTACCTCATAAATTATTCACTGCCATTAAGGCATGAGAGACAAAAAAAATTACTGATGTCAAAAATGAAGTCAGAATTCATCACATGGTTGTACAAACGCATCTTCACCACACACAAGCATGCCACACGAGTAAAGTGCATGACCAGTCTACATGTAGCACGACTGAACTGAGATTTAACGTCTCAGCTACACGACCATACAGAGTCCCTCAGACTTCTTAAAAAGCAGCCTCTGCGTTTGTTATTCCTGGACAGTGGTGTCTTAAACTACAGCTATGTTTCCTGAAATCTGTTGTAAACATGAAGCAAGTGACCTGCAACCACCTCTCAAAAGCTTTAAGTGCATTATGGGCAGGACTGGGCCGCATTAGTGACAGCTCAATCTGATTGTGGGATCATGAAATGCAGACCGAACGCTTGACATTGGGCTGAACAAAAGGCGAGTAAACCTTCAGTGCTCTGTGACAAATAGTAATGCTACATTTAAGGACATTTTCAGCATTTTTATCCATAGCTTATATGCAATAACGTTCCGCTCACAGGCTATGAACTTAAATAACTATTGCAGCTAAAGTTTGTTACCTACTATTTATTCACTAATTATCTTCTGAGCTTTACTTTGGAAGAAGGTTCTGAAAGCTGCTTTGCTATTCCTCATCTCGACTGAAGTGAGCCCAAATGTGGCAAATCTCAGCAGACGCGTTTCTTGCTCAAACCTGCAGATCTGGAGCTTTGAATTTTAAAAGCCCTCCCTCTACCTTATCCAGACACATGCTGCAAGCAGCTGCGTTTGTACCTAATTAAAACCTCAGCACAGACACAGAAGCACTGCAATTACGGTCTCAAACAGAAAAATCGAAAGTGTTCAGCCGTTCTTTCTCCTTGTTAGACACAGTGGCCTTCGTGGTGGCAGTCAGGAAGAGGAAGTGAGGGCCTGAAGAGATCGTAGAGGTGTGCTCCGATTTAGTTGTGCTTGGCCCTCCCTCCTTTCAGGTAGCTTTTCCAGCGCTTGACGAAGTCCCTGAAAATGGGCGAGTTGTCGATAGTGCCCAGCAGCTGGAGCTGGTTGATGTGCGTCGTGTGGTAGTCCCAACGAGCCAGATTGGGCGCCATGCCCAATATAAAGTGGCGCAGGTCATAGATGGTGCCTGACCCCGTGTCGTACAGGGGCAGCATAACTTTCAAGGACTCCATTCCCTTGCTGTACAGCTGACCTGCGTCCCGACCGAGCTTCTCACCCGCCGTTTGCGCCAGGTCATACAGGCCTACGAGGGAATAGATAAACCCATTGAGTACGAAGGAGCTAGGGATTGTGGGGTACTCCTCGTACCAGTCATACTTGTTCATGAACACAGCTTTGACGCCGTGCTGCTCTGAAGGCAGTTTGAAAGGTCCAGTGGCACGCAGAGCAGCTTTTAGGTACGTGTCATCTTTTGTCATTAGATAGGCACGCACTAAAGTGGACATGCCCTGGCCCTGTGCCATGGCCGAATACCAACCCGGCTCCAGCGAACGGAAACCCTCCCCGAGTTTACGAGTCACCATGATTGGCCAACCGCCGTGCTCATCCTGGTTGCGCACCAACCAGTCGCTAGCAGCAAAAAAAGCCGCCATGTGCGAAGTGGTGGAGATTGTGATGTTGTCTATCGACCCGTGGCCGTGCACCACTAACTTTACGACACGTCTTGGCATGGTTTTGGTAGCTTTTACCGCTTTGGTGTTGGAGAGGCCAATGCCTTTGCGGAGGTCAGTGAGAAGGTCACGGGTGACCGTGGTCCATGCTGTCCGAGGGCCAATTCCGTAGGTGATGTCATGGTCCTTGAAAGAAATGAGCTGGGTGGTGGTGACGTAGTGGATGACAAATGGAGGACCTTTCTCTGTGGTCTCCAAGATGACGGAGATGCTACCATTTGATGTAAACTTCAGGTCAAAAGAGATGATGAAATCTTTAGTGTTGCCGAGAGGAAGTGAGACGCCTTCTGAATTTTCTAGAGACAAGGAATAGAAAAAAAAATAAAAAAGTTCAGTAGGAACAGAAATTGTAGCTTTGGTACATTAACAAGGTCATGGGGCAGATACTATTAAAATGTGACTTTGAGAACAGAGCAGTGTAAACCATTGCAAGTAAAAAATGTATAATATTTATATAAAATAACAGCATCTTTGTATTTTTGACAATATTATAATATCTTTTGTAAAATGACGTTAGAGTGAATAATTGGGTACAGAATTGTTCATTTTAGACAAAATATGTCATTCCTGTAAAATAATATGTAGCTTAATGCAGATCGAATCTAATATTATTAGGGAAGTGTGTGAATTTGTTGAATGTCAGCTTGTGTGGCAGATTGGCATGAAATGTGGCACTGTTTGCAGACTGCTGCTGCTTTATTCATCACTTTAGTTTCGTCTACTGATGAATTCCATAGTATACTTGTACTTCCCATTATCGCCATTTGCTGCACATCACACCAAATAAGATGACAAACTGTTGTCAGGTAACAAAATTTGTCAAATACCGAGACATTTTTGGCAAATACTGTGATATTAGCAGTATAACACGTTGTCTTTTGTTTCCTTTACAGTATCATTTGTATACACAAACAAGTACACAAGCCCCCATACAAGTACAGACTCTCACGCACGCTAATGGGATAGAACTAGCAGATGGGTTTCATTAGATACTTTCTCCTGGGGTTAATTAAACAAACAAGTTGGCGTCTGAGAGGCTGAGAAGCTCAAACCATGAACAAATTTGAAACAATCTCTCTCACATTGGACAGAGCTAAAACTCTTGTCTCCTCTATACTAAAGCTGACCGCTGCAGTGCCATTCGTTGCAAAGTGAGCAGATCAGTTTTACAAACTCTCAATCAAAGCACTTTATCTCTCTTTTTCCAGAAATGCACATTCAACACTTTATCCTAAAGTCATCTCTCACTGTTAGACTCGAAACCCTCTCACCGCCTCTGTCTGAGCTGCCTTCTGACAAGGTTATGCCGAACAAAAAGGAAACCAACTCATACTCTCTACTGAGAGAAGAAAAGAAAGCCTGAAACAGCACGAGAGCAAGAATGAGGCTGAGGACTTGAGCAAGGAAAAAACATGCAGGACAGAATAATATTGACAACATTAAAGCAACACAGAAAATAGAACAGGAGAGATAAAAGGACAAAGGCAAATCAAAGGAAAAAAGACACAGCAAAGGACATTTTGGCTCAAACAGCCCCTACCACTATTTAATGCACTCATAAATCCATTACTTAAGGCAATGCAGAGACTAAGTGGATTTGTACTGTCCTGCTCTGATTACCCTCCTATCAATAGCAGGGAGGTGGAGGACGGAGAGAGCAGGAGGGAGGCAGTGCCCTGCTGGAGCCTTGGACCCAGTGTGTCCTAGTTGGCCCCACTCTAATCAATGCCCCGGGTGATGACACCAATTACTGCCTACCAGCGCGACAGCCCTGCTAATTCTAATGGCTATTGATTAGCTCAATGCTAAGCATGGTGTGTCCGAAACTCCAAAAATGCTGCCTTATGCAGCATCCTGAGGAAGGAACAGAATGTACTGTCTACTGTGATGCCTCCATCTGTTTGATTTCTGAAGGCTGCATAGATGTTTCTGCCACTATCCTTGATACCCCATAATCCCATGTGTGCAATTTGGTGACTGAAAAAATAAAAATGCTGTATTATTTTTTCATAATTCTATTTTTACAGAGAAATAAGCACTGCAGCTGTTAAAAAGCCTATTTGTTATCTATAAAAACTGACAGTGGTGCTTGAATATATTTTAAAAAGTTATTCTTCAGTGACGCATCCCTTCAAAAATCATTTTATATGCTGATTTGGTGGTTTTTCAGGATACTCTCGTGAACAGAAAATTCAAAAATAGCATTTATTTAAATACCCCAAGTATGGGTTATGAAAGGTTCATATTTCGGTTTTGGGAGCCAACAACAGGTTGACATGCATGCAAGGTCAAAAAAACACTTTATATTTTCTTTATTTTTTTACCTTATTTATTTAATAACTCCCAAATGATTTGTTTAATGATTCATTTTCATTTCAATTTAACAATTAAAGTAGTGTTTGTGAGCTTCAAAAATGGCACATAGTGGCAAAGAACGAATGAGTATTTTAAAATCACTTTTCCCAGGTCTGCACGCCAGCAAGTGGGTCGGCAAAATGCTAATGTTTCACTTTGATGTCACCATGGAACAGCTTGGGTCTCTTTTAAAAACTACAAGTTGAAATATTTAAGTGATTCAATGAGTCGACTCTTTCTTCGGAGAGACAGGAACTTCACACACGGTGCACTTGTATATTTACAACTTTGCAGGATGTTTTCATTCACTTAGAGCTGTGTTATACACTGCATTCAAAAATCCATAATAGTGGGCATGTAAGACATGTTAAATGTATTTACTAATATAATGACAATTAATTATGCATATTAAGGCTAATTCTTACCATATAGTAAATGCATGTAGTTAATTAGTATTATTCCGTTTTTAAATGTATAATTATACTGAAACAAGGACACCATAAAGTATAACCAAAATCTGTAATATTTGTGATTGCTTTTATTTTTATTTTAATAACTCCTTTCTTATTTTCTTTTAAAAATAAATCTGACTGCAAATCTTTCAACGGTAGTGTATGAGGCACTGTTAGTAGAGTGTTTTGACGTTTTGAGGGGGTTTATGTGCATGCCCAATGAAGCAGGATTATAAGGTGCCATGCAAATACACTGAGAGAAAAACACAGAAGAGACAAGAAAACAGTTAGGGATGACGAAAACCTGATTTCATCAGATTAAAGGGGTTAAATGGCGTTTTAAAAAGATAAATTACTGTATTTGTCAAACTGATTATGAATGGTATACATATTAAGTGTGAATCTGGAGGACATAGAATAATAATAAAAAAACAAAAACAGAACGGCGTTTATAAAGAACAAAAGAACACCAGACAAATGAAACTCGACAAAATAAACTGAAAGCATGTAGTTCAATATCTGCTTCTGTACCTGGAGCACTGAACTGTCGTACTGATGTTGTTCTGGTCTTGTCATAGACTCTGGTGAGAGAACAGCCTTTAGGGACAGTCCACGTGCTGGACCTGCTGTCTCTATCCTCCGCTGTGTCATACACCTCCATGTGTGGTGCCCGCTCTGTCAGGTTCTTACTGTAATGACTCAGGCCATACTGAGCTATCTGGATAGCATAGAAATACCCTTGAGGGCCCCACTGGGTGGACAAAGGTACTCCTGTAGGAAGAAACCAGGTATAGAGATATCAGAGACCGTTAAAATGAAGAGAAGAGCAACACATGTATGTACAGAATAACGGATGCAGAAATTTCAGGTTTCCCCATCACAGAAATAAATCATATTTAAAAATATATTAAAATACAAAAGAAAAAGATTGATTGTAATAATATTTTATAATATTAAAATGTTTTAATATTTTATAATATTATACATTTTTCTTAGATGCATGCCATTTTGGTAAGCTTTTAAGTGTGTCCTTCAAGTGTGTTCATGGTGTGTGTGTGTGTGTGTGTGTGTGTGTGTGGTTGTTCTCTTCTCGCAGCTGTGTGTGTGCACTATGATGGGTTAAACACAGAGCACAAATTCCTAGTATGGGAAACCATACCTTGCCACATATCATGTCCTTTCCTTTAATGACCCCAAACTTTTCAATGGCAGTGTATATTGCATGATGTGTGTCTGTGTAAAGTTTTGGTGGCAAACTGAACACTTGAATAACACGAAAAAACAAAGCTGGCATTTTCTCATTGTGAGCAGGTAAAATGTTAAACATTTGCCACTAGTTCTTGTGTTGGTACTCACATTGATACTAGAATCAAATTGGAAGTGCCTCGACCCAAAAATAAAATGCGATGCATATCTGAATATGAAACCTAGTCCCTAAAATGCCCCTTAAAATGCTTTAAAAAAAAGAAAAGAAAACAGCACTATAACCATTAAATGTTTAATAACAGTTGAAATTGACCAAAAAAAAAGAAAGCTCAATAAGTACTCCTGAGTAATGCAGGTTATTGGCTTTTAGACTCCAACCAGTTTCTTTTTGGTTGCCAAGCAACATAGCAACTTACCACATTGACATAAAACTCAAAAATCACAAATTTGTTTACCTTGTTCTTTCAGCATGTAGCCAGTTTTATACTGATACAGATTTTGAATATTTGATAGTTTTTAATGTGGAGTCTTTTTTGTTTTTAACTCAAGTGTGATCATGCGAAGAACTGTTTTCTGCACCGATGCCATCTTCACTCATAATCTTGTTTCTGGTTTAATGACTTTTACACAGTTTAGATCAGATACACAATCCAGAGTACACAGAGACAAATGAAAACATATAAACCTTCAATTAGCTCAATATAAACACAAGCACAGCAAACACTGCGAGGATAAATCCACCGATGTCCCTAAGCAAATAGCCTTGGCCAGTAGCATAAAGTCATGCTTTTGGCACTGACATAAATACTGAGAGATAACGTTAACCAAGCTTTCATTCACCCTCTTTCTATCTTTTTCTTTAACCATAGCTTATCTCCTCTACAGCCTGGAAAGACAATAATCAAGCCATAGGCAAAACACTGTAACCACGCTGCTGGTTTATAGCGGACTTGAAAGGATCTATTCACAAACATACACATAAAAAAAACACATGCAGGGTTAAACACAGACATAACAAGGCAATATAGATGACAAACACAGCAATAAGACTGCCTCCCGCTTTTCCAGGACACACACATACACATGCCGGCTCTAAGTGGGACCTGCATCAGGAGGCAGATGGGCGCTGAGGAGGCGCTCCCTGGCCTAGATACTATTCAGAGCACTCTGATCCTCTGCTGGAGGAGGCGCCATCCCTCATACTGAAGGAGGAAAAAGGAGCTCTCTTTCACTGTCACCCTCCGTACTCATCTCCTTTTCATTCCTTTTCATTCTCTCTCCCTCTCTCTTCCCTTCAGCGGAGACTGATGAGTCTGTCCGCTGTCTCTGATAATAGGCTCTCTGCTCTAACACACTGCCGCAGGCTCATGTGGGTTATTACCTCTGAGCTCAACACACTGTTTTTGTGCCTCTGATGCTTGGGATGAGAACGAAGGAACAGAACCTCTAATTAAGCTATGTTTTGGGTGTTTGCATGTGCAAAACCTTTCAAAAAATGGCCATAATTTCGTACTATGGCGAATTTAATCTTCTAAGGCATAATCGTTTGGACAGTTAAAAATACATGCTAAATGATTACCCCAAAACACTGACGGACACCAGAAGGGCACACCAGCACCATAACATTCCTTAAACACTGGACTCAAGCCTGTTCTTAAATGTTACACTTGTGCTTGGAGGCAGAGCATGCTTTAATTTTCCATGGTTACTGGAGGAGGCAATGCTTCAAACCTCAGATGATTCCCTACAGGCTCCTTCATTCCTACACAGTCATTACTGCTACAGAGCTTCTTTGTAGCGTGCAGAACACAGAGCGGCTCCATGTAAACAGACTCAGAGTAATGGACTGGCTCTTGGTTATGGAGAAGAGGCTAAAAAAAACAAAAAAACAAAAGCAAGGGATGTCTACGAACTCCTTTGCTTTTTTGCTCCCACAGACTTGAGAATTTCATCTCAACTCACAGACAACCCAATTTTTCCACCTGCCACAAGAGTATGGTATGAATGTGCCTCTTTGCGTTGCTACAAAAAAAGTGGGTCCTTTGAATGCACACACAAAACAAGGTCTGCGTGTTTTAAAAGCTTTCACCAGAAAAGAGTTGAAAGTGGTTTAATCCTGAATGCTGATCAATGACTTTGCAAAGAGTGAAAGCTTTTCAGACCAGCATGTCTGAATGTGCTGAATTTCAGCATTTTAAACAGAGCACTCTAGAATGCACTGCGTTTCTTTGGGCATGTGAAGTGAGCAATGGTTGTTCACCAGACTTGGTCCAGCAGAGTTGAGCTCCAACCCTACTCCAACCTGAACCAGCTCTAATCAAGCCCTTACTTGGTGACCCCTGGTTTACACGCTTGCTTCAACACACTTACATCTGAATTAGATTTATATTCATTTAAAAAATTGAAATTAATATAAAAACCTGGATAATGCTTCCACTTTGTTTGGCATTAGTATCCTGTGAAGCACTGTGAAACGCTGCACCATCTTCAGTGAATAGTAATAAAGTTGCGGTTTAGAAGGCATTCTTCATACTCAAGTATTGATCAGACTGACCTCATTTTCAATACTTCCTTAAGAAGTGATTACTTCATTACCCAGTCTGATTATAAAAGAATATAGAAGAGTATATGGCATTGAGCGACCCTCTAGTCTCTTTACAGAGAGCATCACAAACTTTGTGTTAATAGCTTTTATATGGTGGTTTTAGTCTGATGTGATCAAAGAACTGAAGTGAGACTGGGATTGGACTTCTCCTCTGTCAGTGTGATGGCTAGAACAGGGCACTTAACCCCGTCTGCTGAAGGACGGTCCTTGCAAAGAGATAGAGAGGTGGAGAGAAGAGTGAGCCAGCAGGAAATGGTTGAAAGTAATCTGTCAGGGCAGTGAAACAGTGATGGATCACTGACACAGTGGAGAGAAAAATGCAGTTTCTGGACAGTAAAACGCCTCTGAAGGACAAAACCGAGACTACCATAATCAGCTTTTTCCTATCATGGAGTGTCTTCTCTGAGTTCCTTTTGAAATGCTTGTCACTTAGATTCCTTAAAAAAATTAAATGATTTTGCTTTCATTTGGTTTTGCTTTTCCTCATTTGACATTCACCAGAAGACACATGGGAGTCTGAGTGCAAAATTATTCTCCATTACGTTTAAGGTCATCAAATCAGCTCTTGTGATTCACTTCTTGGCTGAATCAATCCCACTTTCATTTGCTTAATGTATAGTCCATTGAGGGTGCATTACTCACCAAGAACCAGACGTAGATCATTCGAGTCTGGCTTCCAAGAAACTCCTCTTGGACTTCTCTAAATGACTATTAATGGCCACTAACAAGTTGTGTTAGAAATGAGGCAGGTCGCTTTGCCTCTTACTTTTCCCAGTGTGCCACAATTAAGTGCTACTTTAATGTGACATGTATTTAGGTGAATCTTGATGATGAGGGAGAAAGTAACTATGTGAGACACATTAGGAGAGCCAGTTATGAGTAGTCCCAGGCAGAATCTGCTGATTTTTCTCGCATTTTCTGCTCTAATTATGAGGGGAAAACCAGCTGAATGGATTTAAACAATGTTAAATAGCCAACAGAGCAGGGACTACTACATTTTTATTGGTAGCTGAATACATACTAATGACAGTGTAGACCAAATTACAGTCCATACAACCCCAGGCAGTCTCATCTATTGAACACCAGCCATTAATAATATAAAGTAAATAAAGATTCAGTAACTAAACTTGGTTGCTTTTGATGCATGTCTTAAGATGGCAGGTGTAAACTGCATTTACGTGTATTTGATGTCTATATAGCTTCAACCATTATCAGAGAAGATCGATCAGAAGTGAAGAGGTATAACCATTACCACAGAACTCACCTTCCACTCCACTGATGCACTTGACTCTGTCACGCACCTCCACGTTATACCCCTCAAATGACATGAAGACTCCGCTGGGGTGGTACAGCTCTCTCTGGGCGTATACTTTGGAGTAACTGTGAGAAAACTCGAAACGATCGTAGCCGTCATATTGTACCACCTTGCCATACACCTCAAAGTACTTCTCCATCCAGCTGAAGGGTAGGTATACCTCACTGCCTTCTCTGCGACCCTTAATGGTGACATCGTCATTGATCAGGCAGTCGATCTCTTCATAGCGCACTCCGCCGACCACAGGTGGAGGTTCGGGAGGCTGGGGCTGCTGCGGATGGCTGTCTATTTTTGGGCTGGGAGGGGGCTGGGGGTGCCGGGGCAGGAAGCGCAATGCTTTCTCGCTCGTACATTTGTTCCACAGAACGACCGTGAGCAGAGAGAGGAGAGCGCAGATCACTATCAGGGTCTTGTAGTGAACACGGGCTGCCAGACAACGCATCATCACTGCTTACCTATAACACAAATACGCAAAAGCACATTAAAATGCATTCTATGAAAGACCCATTGGCTGACCTTAAATAACAGACAAACATGCAATTACATATTTATACTCTCCACAATACACAAGTGACATTTCAGATTTAAGCTGTTGAGTAATCAGTAATCCAGTCAGAGGAAATTTTATGCATACCTACATGGAATTAATCAGGGTTTAAAAGGTCTAATCAATATTTTTTTCTCTGCATGAATAATCAAAGCAGCATTAGAGAAATTCAATATCTGTCTGGGTGACTGCTTACAGTGTTTTGCATATTGTTTAAAAATCATAGCGGCACTACATATGTATCGTATAACGTGGCATTTGACCAAAAAACAAACACCATTGAGGCTGTTTTTGGATTTACCTCAACAGAAACATTTATTTTTGCATGCTACTTATTTCATGTTCACATTATTTAAGCTATTATAGCATTTATTTTGAATTAGAATTTATTTCAATATATTTAGTTTGAATTTTAATTTTAGTTTAGGTTTTAATAATTTTGTTGTGCTTGTGTTTTTTTGTTTTCAAAGTATTTTTATTTAGCTTTTATTCAAGCCGACTTAAATTCTAATGTTCTAATTACAATTATGCAATTTTGTTGTTTTTATTTCATTAAAATGTTATTATGTAATTTTAATTAAATTTTATTTCACAATGACTATAATAGTTTTAATAGTTGCAAACAAACAAAAACAAACAAACAAACAAACTATCTGGAATTTAGGCTACATCTACACTAATACGGATAAATTTGAAAACATTTTCGTAAGACTCTGCGACGCGAAAATGGTGTTTTCAAATGTATCCACTTTGGAGAGCATTTTCAAAAAGCTCTGTTTTCCTTGACCAAAAATGCCATCTCAGTGTGGATGGAAGGCCAAAACGAAGAGAAAAAGATGCGTTTTCAAACAAAAACATATTAGTGTGGACATGGCTTTAGTTTGGACTAACGTTTCCCCTGAAGAAAAATCATTATATCACAATAACAATATGGGAATAAAAATAATGAGGATTATGATAATATTCACATATTCATATTCTTGAAATGAACTATTCACATTCACTAGTCACATAATTTTTTAAAACTGCTCATCGACGAACTGTTCGGTAAATGTGTTTCCACTACAGTTTACGTGCACATGCTCTTACTAAGAAATAAAATATATTTTTGGTGCACTTTGGAAACTTTAGTTTCATTTTAGCTTTTTCATTTATCATTTCACAATAGTTTAAAACCTGCATTAAAAACATGGATGCAAACATTACTAGTAGTTTATGCAGTGCCTACGCTTCTTGCAACAGTCATTAACAAAACAGAAAACACACATCTTTCTTCTCTTCACAAATCATATTCTGTACTAGGGAGAGAATCGCATTAACTTTGTAAACGTAGCTCGTAACGTGAATCAGCAGCCTCTCTCTCAAATCATCTCTTCTCTCTTTGGCATGTTACCTTCCTCGCAAAGAATAAAAATCAATAAGCAGAACAGCACTGCCTCTCACTACAGCTAATTACTGTGCTGGGTTTGGCATGGACAACACGCCATCAATGCCATCATTAGCAGTCCACACCACTGTGAATCTAAACCCAAGTCTAAGGTCAACGGAGAACGAAAACGCATCAATCCATCAACCCAAACAAAGTGCCACATGGCCAAACACTCCATATTTAACAAACTGAGTGCAAAGGACCAAGGCATGATGAATGGAGGCATTATGAACACGCCTTTAGCCTGCCCTACATATGTATTAGGTGGAAACCTGATTTCACACACTTCTGAAATATTCCCTGCTATGGAAGATCAGGGCAAGTGAATCATTCTTTCTTCCAATCTTTCAGTTTAATCCTCTTTGCAGAGTTTGCACTTGTTTCACAGACCTGCGCTCCATCTCTTTCTAATCTCTCCCCCTATACTTCGTCTCCCCTACATCGACTGATCAGAGCTTGCGAAGGAGAGCGGCGTCTGACTGCACCGTGAAAGATAAGCAGCTCATCTCGTTTGCAGAGGCTATAAATAATTTGATCTTTGTGGCTTTCGCAGGCTTTGAGTTCAGATGCTGTTACTCTGAGATTCAGGGACGTGCTCGGAAAGTGCCATCTGAATCCTAACGTGGAGCACCTGATCAAGCCACACTGATGGAGCATCTGGATCAGGCAGCCCACCGCAGTACAGGGTGCATCTGTGTACAAGGATAATTTGCATTCAAATCCACTAATATGCAGGAGATATGGCTGAGCTCTGTATAATCCAGAGATCAAACTAAAAACAGGAGGAACACAGAAGTAATCCCTTCTCTGAACAAGTGGCACCGCGGACTTACAGGAAGAGCACACTACGTCCCAGGGAGCATCATACCATGCTAGATTTAAGAAAATGGCTTTTCGTAGAGAGGCTTACGGCTGGTAATAGGAGTCAGGGATGAATGCGGTTTAACAATGTGCTGCTGTCCCCACAGCTACAGCTGTAGCCGATCAGCTCCTATGAGGAAAGCAGCGTTCAGCTGACTTATTAAACCGCAGTGCTTTCAAAAACTGAATTCAAAACAAGCACATCCATCTCAGTAGAGCGCTCCCCATCAGAATGCGCTTAGCGCTGTCTCAGTCGCAGAGATGACCTGACTCTGGCCACGCCCCCTCTGCTGATTCATGAGCTGCTCTTTCATCCAATTCACCGCGTCTTCAGTTGTTTCCTGCTACCTGGATCAGGAACTCAACACCGACAGCTGTCTTGGTCAGTCCAAACACAGCTGTATAGCTATAATCTGTACAATCTCTCATACCATAATCAATCAATATAACTGCTTGTTCAAATAAAAAAAAAAAAAATCTCTTGCCATTAGTCTGAAATTATTGCAAAGGCAACTTAACATGATGTAAATTTGAGCTAACAAGACTGAAAAGTCAATCTACTAGAAAATTACCGTATTCAAGTACATACTAGGGATGCACCGATTCGACTTTTTCAGTCCCGATACTGATGCCTGGGCTTTGTATATCTGTCGATACCCGATACCGATCCAATACCATTGTTGAATTAATATTATAAACTGCATACCTTCCACCTTATACCTTCCTTACACCATGTAGAAGAAACTAAAGGCACCAAACTTTCCTAACTAAACATTAGTTTCCTAACTAAGACAAAACATTGTATTGTATACTTATTTATTTGTCATTTAAAGAACAATTGTGCATTCAAATCGAAAATAGAATGTAATCAAACTTCTTAAAATAAATGTAAATAAAATGTAGTAGAAGAAACAAAAGTGTATTGGTCAAACATACAATAGTAAGTCAAACAAGTTACCAAACATTATCAACATATTACATGCAAAGTTCTGCATGAATTCAAAATAAAACAGCAGCTGAACCCCAGAATAAACTATATTGTTTACCATAATATTCATTCTTTCAAGCAGAAATATTTTTTTATATACATACATTTATATTAATCTTTAAAACTACAAAGCACTACGTGATTCAGTCAGGAGTATTGAGTGATTTTACTTTTGTTGCTTGATTAACATGACTTTGACAACAGCAACTACATTAGGCTGCGGTCCCTTTAAAACTGAAAACACGCGAATGCAATGTACTGATAAGTGTTCTCTACCGTTTACATTCACATAATACATAATCGCCTCCGTTTACCTGAATGCTAGTCAAAACGGACAGTTTGAAATCATTTTGTGTGTAATTCTCCATTTAAGAGTAACTAACTCGGGCTGTGTGAGGCGTGCTAACGTTATGTCTGTGTGCTTCAGTGTCTGCGCTCAGAATCCACACTAAATTGAGTTCTCTCTTCCATCTCCAAACATATCCATATGCCTGCTCTTCTCTTAATCCCACATATTGAGATTTTTTTACGTTTTATGAGACGTGCAAGTGTATAGCTTATAACTGTGAAAAAAATGGCGTTGACGAACATTATGACGAAAATTACTCTGCAACGAAATTAACACTGATCTCCACACAGCCACACTCCACACTCTTTGAATCGCTCCATGTTGCTTATGCTCCAACTGTTCCAGCATGCGACACACATGCAGCTAAAGAATTAGCTGGCTGCAACGGAGGACGACAAAAAAAAAAAAAAAAAAGGGAAAAAAAACTGGATCAGCCCGTGGATCTGTTAATTTTTTCCGATCCAGCTATTTTTTAAATATCGGGTCCGATCTCCGATCCTAATATCGGATCGGTGCACCCCTAGTGCATACATCTTAGACACTAATTCCTGGCAACCCGAATAAATACAATTCCGAATCCATACTGAAAGATCTTTTTATGAACCCTAAAACCTGCAATATAATGCACAATTGTTTACAACTGCATCAAATTTATTTCAAGCAAGACTTCAGCATATGTTGCTATGTTCAGAACAGTAGAAAGCCACAGTAATAAGGTAACTGGAGCTACCACAAGTTGAATTTCAGCAAATATTTATTAAATATTCAGTCTAATCCACTGAACAGCTCATAAAACAAGACTTAAATAAACATATGCATGTTGTATGTCGTAAAACACATGTAAAACATATGCATCACGGCTCATTTACATGCTTGCTTTTTCCTTTTGACCGGATTATTACAGGTCTACAGTCAAAAATCCATTCAGTCCAAAACCATTCAGATCAACTGAGGTGTGAAGGTTTTTCCATCCGTCAAGCTTTTATAAAAACATTAATTGGATTAAGCTAGCGTACACATGTTTGGGTATTTTCAACCATGAATACCCCTTTCCTTAATACAAAACCCTGGTTTCTCTTGACCTTTGGCAGACGTCCTTGATTCTTACCTTGATTCTGCATTGTGTGTAAACATCAAGCAGACCAACCCACAGATCTACCTGGGTTTAAAAGAAACAGTGGAATCTCTACTGGTTGATACATCTATGGTCACACAATATATAAAGTCTTCCCGCCCAGCCCAAGGCCACACCTTCGCAGGCTGCTGTCCTCTGCTGGCACCTTGAGCTCAGGGAACAGTGGGAGGTATTGTTGACACATGAAAGGCTGTCAGTTGAAGGGAAGACAGGGCTGGCACAGGAGAGCTGGGTGCAATGAATACCGAGCTTTCAGCTCATTTGTCACCACAACCTACACAGACCTGCTCCCGAAACTGCACGCCTGTCCTCCCCACTCAGACCTGCCACGGGCTCTTCATGCAACACCAGACAATGCTAAGAGGAACCGCTGGAGGCCCATTGATGATTTTTTTTTTTTTTACATGGGACAGCTTATAATGTCTGAGCTACGGTAATCACAATTAATTCTACTAAAGAAAATAAAAGCCTTAAATATTGCCTTTAGAATTAAAAAAATCTTGCCAAACAAAGTGACAAATCTAACCACAGGGTATTTACTAATGAGCATGTTTAATCCACTTGGAAACTTCCGCCAAACCTAAAATGTTTTGTGACAAGGTTTTGGCAGTGAAGGAAACCGATTGAGAATCTGAGACCTATTTAAGGAAACCTAATAATGGTTAAATGGTATCCAACCACATTTTGAAATGCCAGAGGGAAAAGGATTTCCTGCTCTATCACACTACATATTAATCACGGGATACCTCAAATATGAGCCTTTGTGCTGGCTCGTACATCTCAAGCCAAACACAGGAACGAAAGAGGTCTCTTGAGGCAAGATTTCGATCATATACAATGTGGCTTCCGGTAAAGAAGAGCAAGACTCAGAAGGGCAGTTACGCTTATGTTGAGATCTTGTATCACTCATTGGCTGGCTGGAACCAACTACATGCAAACAGCTGCACAAAATTGTTAGCATAACAGAAATCACTGGCTAAATTTGTGGTCAGAACCCTACCAGAGATCACGGTGACCTAACTTATCATTCAGCGGCTGACAGAAGTTTCTTAGTTTGACTAAGAAACAGAAAAAAATGGATGGTTTTCAATATCAACTAAAGCTGCAGCAAACTATCCCCTTAATTTTATTTTTCCCCAAAAGTTGAATCAGAGGTGCAGAACCATTTCATAATAATGTAGTACCCTCATGAATAAGGTACAATAATATTTAGTAGGTCTATAAGAATGATCAAATGATGTAATTTTGGACATTTAAGTGTGCTTACACTGAAAAATTTGAAATATTACACTATTATGCATATTATTACATTATATGTACAACTGCTAAAGTTGCTTCATGACGCAATGGTCAGGATCAGGTGGTGCATGCTCCTTCTAGACGAAGGCATAGTCTGACCTGCCAACAACAGCAGAAATAGTACAAGCCCTATGCCAAGGAGAAGTGTTGCCCTCTGGGCAGCACTGAGAAGTGAATCGTGTGTTCAAGCTCAGGTGTGTCAGATCTAACTAAACTCTGAACATTTCCACTCCTCTGAACTGCTGATCAGCCTGGGGATGAATCAAAGGCAATCAGCAGCTTCAAAAAGGAGCTTATTACTGATGCCAGACCTGGAAGCTAAAGGATGGGTGCGGATAAATGAAAGAAGTAAACCAATGAAACAAAAACACACCAATTCCCTCTGTTCCGGTGTGAAACAGCTACATTATTAGGCTCATTAGAGAAAAAGATATTGCCAGAGGGATTCCCCCCGTGTAACAGATGCAGCCCATAATAAGCACAGTTGACAGGCTAATAATAATGCACTGAATGTAATTTAGTCTAATTCTCATTAGAAAGAGAGTAGGAGAGAACTCCCGTATCAACAAAACAACAGTTACAGAGGACACACGCACACATGAACGAACTCACGGAAAGTAACTGTGGTCAATACTGAAAATTAGCCTTTGGATTTGGTAAATATGAGGAGAGTAAGGCGCAAACCCAGATGCACTAGAACTGAACCTCTTTGCAGGTTTGATCTGATATTAGACTGAGGTACAGTGCTTACTAAGATGCAAATCCAGTTTAAAGCTGGAAAAGCAAGATGATCAAAGAGCAGATGTTGCAAAGACCCCCTTCTGGCTGTGATTTATGATCTAATCAACACACCTGTTCCATCAACAGCACCGTAAAGGCCCTAGGAAAAACAACTTTGGCTTTTACATGAATGCAATTAACCACAGCATATCCAGAAGTTGGGGTTAGCACTAAAGACAGCTGGAAAGAGCAGTGAGTAATCCATGAAGACACCTGTCCAATAAGAGAAAACAATTCACTAAGGCAGCTTAAAAACATTATTCTCTTTGTTTACTCTTAACACACAGACTATAGGTCTTTCAAAATTGGGGTCACCAGAAATGTGAAAACTAACTTAATATTCAAATAATACATGCTCCCAGAATGACTCCATTGCACATATTATAACATAATTTGGTATCTATTAAAAATATTAAATATAGAAATCAAAAATGAAAAAATGACTGGCCAGTGGTCTATTTGAACTACAGCCTGTGTGATAAACCCATGTTTATAGTCATATCTCTTCCTGCAGTGGGTGAGCAGAGAAATTGCTCTGAAGGTAATGCCTCTCATCCAATTCATCAGCAGTCAGGGGATTAGAGCTGTTATATTACCAAAAAGCTTACGATCTTACGGCCAACGGGTGGATTAAACACTTCTCGTAAAATGAAGACAGGAGAAGCAAACCATCTGACAGGGCCATTATAACCCCCCCACCGCCACAGTACACGCATATAAACAGCACTAGCAAACATACTGCAGTCACTCTTGCACTTATCCTAACCAAATGTAATGCAACGCAATGTGGCGACTACCAATGGGAATGAAGATTGGATATAGGCTGGATACAGCCAGCTTGCATCCATCGCACAGAGACTGCAACCTCCAGTGATTTAATCTTTATGGGTGGAAAGAGGCTGATCATCAGATCAAGCTAGAGTCAGATGGAGCGTGTAAAACAAGACAGAATGACATTCGTAAGAGTCTTGGATGATTTGACAAGATATGAGGCTTAAACTTAAATCAGACCACACTGTCCCGTTTAAACACACCTAGTAGTATAACCATAGTACTGACTGACTAAGGAGGAGGTATAAAAGTCATTTTCTTTACTAACTCATCACTAAATCTACCTGCACTTCCTTTATACAAAGTGCCTTGTTATGTAGCTTAGATATGAAAATTAAGCTTTAAAAAAAAAAAGAAGAAATAAATTCCTATTAAGCAAGGATGCATAAAATTGATCAAAAGCGACTTAAAAGTAACAGTTAAGACACTTAAAAAGTCACAAAGATTTCCATTTCAAATAAATCCTGTTCTTTTGAACTTTCTATTTAAAGAATCCTGTCAGCAGTTTTCAGCACTGATTTCCAAAATCAACAAAGTAGAATGATTTCAGAAGGATCACGTGACACTGAAAACTAGACTAATGGCTTGAATTAAGCTTTGCTATGAAAGAAAGAAATGACATTTTAAAAACATATTACGATAAAAACATAAAATGTATATATTATTTTAACTTGTAATGATATTTCAATTACTGTAATAGATGGGCAAAAACATTTTTAAGTATACATTTTCAACATAACCAAACATACATGGCTGGATGCCAACAGGTTAGTAATTAACAGCATTGGTTCTTGTTTCTTACCCAGCCCCGATCACCAGTAAATGTCTGACTGTGTCGTCATTGTGCTTTAAGCCACAGTTTCAGACCTCTGCTCCGGTTCATTTAGAGATCCGTTTCACGAAGTCATGCCTGAAACAGAGAAAACAGAAACAGCGATAAGTGCCTTCAGCTGAGCTGTGCAAACATAAAAATCACACTGAAACTATTTCACACACTAAAAGAAACTAAGAATAACATTTCCTTTTAGGAAACTTATAAACTACTCCTTAAAAATATTTCCTTCAGCCTGAGGACTAAGTCATCACTGTGTGCTTATCTCTTCTGAGGTGGTGGCCCAATTTCAGATATCATCTATTAACACCAGCTAAGCCTTTTTACTGGTTGCCCGTTTGCATCGTTGATGGCATATTCCATTGCTGACAAGCATCTAATCGAAAAGTTATTCAAACCACAGATTAAATGTACTATCAAATATCATCCGATGGTGTTGGCGGTTGTCAGGAGTCGAACGAAAAGCTAAGGCAGTATTGTTTTAGGATGTTAAGATTAGATCAACTCTAAGCTAATTAGGCAGTTATCCATAAATGAAATCTGTCGTGAGTGCAAATGAAACTGGCACAGCACATTTGGCCTAGGCGTTAAGTACACTTCCACGTCAAGGAACACTGACTTACAGGCTTTAAATAGACCATAAATGATGGAGAAGAAACAAATACATATTAGTAATTGCATTCATGATGAATTTACAGGCTTGTCGACAGCCCGGTCGTTAATGTAGTGACGATCCATCAGCCGCAGTGTGTGGAGAGTGACTGCAACTCTTCACCCCACAATTAATCTCCACCACAACGGCCTTCCAGCACCGGAGGAAAGGCTTGTTAAATTAAAAACTGCAGTAAATCACACCGTAAAGAGGGTATTGATCTTTTTTATAAAATGGGAATATTGATGAAGCACTTAAATCAGGTATTTGCTGGTTTATAACATTCTGTCCGTATACAAGCCTCATTGACAAAGCTCCCATTCGTCACAATGTAACAATGTTATGCTGCATAAAAGGAATAGGAATGTTTTGACCGATAGACGGATAATTAATGATGATTCAGCCAAGAAGAGCTTTAAAAGCCAACATAAGCAACACAATTTTTCATTAATCCGTTTCTGTAAAATTTATTTAATGCCTTTCATTGCACGTCGACCTATTAAAGAGTCTGAGAGTCACAGCAGCACAATCTCAGCGTGTCAGTGCTAGTTAACACCTCATTTACGTGTGGCTGTCTATGGGGCATTGTCGGCAGTTACTATTAAAAGCCTTGTCTTTTATGCCTGCTTCTCACCCAAATCGCAGAAGCTCAAAGATGAAATCCCAGCAATTTAGTAATTCCTTCAGGTCATACTCTGCTCACATGGAGTAGAAAAGAAAGGAGGGCCGCAGACAAAAGCAGCATGGCATTAAAGAGTCATTTCAAATCACTCCAGTGACCATCCAGTATCAATGTGAACTTGAGCGAAGCTCATTGTGCTGGTTCACTTTTTCTCAAGCTACTGATGCAATGTCCAATAAGCGAACTGATCAGCCTTTTAAGCCTGATCTTTATATAGAACAAGTTCATAAATTCAGTCTGAAAAATTTAACTAAATTCTTTTCTTGTTAACGTGCCAAAGAGAGGCTAGTGCAAATGCCGCAGTTTTCAGTGAATAACAAATTTTTTAGCCAATTTCTCAGACAAAACCTTAAATGACTTTGTTTATATATTAATGCATTTTCTTATTATCTTACAGTGTTCAAGGCACATACGTAGAGCTCGTCAAATATAGTAGAGAAGATCAAACATTTTTGATTGACACACAAGAAAATATAATAAAACTTCCACATTTACCATATTTGATGAGCTCTATGTATACATCCGCCAATGTTCATGAATTTATAAAACTCATTTCCAGGTTTAACTATTCCTTTAAGGGGTCTTACACAACTCTAACAAAGTCCACAGTATACACAAACGTGTATAGCATTTGTGTTTCCCAAGATATGGAGGGGCAAATAATAATAAAAAAAAACAGTCAAAGTGAATTATGTATTTAAGTACAGGTTATCCACTGTGCCCATGTACTGAATCTAATGTTCTCCAAACACAAAATAAGGACGTACTTTAACTAAAAGCCCTAGAGGGTAGGGCTGTGCAATATGGACAAAATAATCATATTGCGATTTTTTTAACGAATATTGCGATTGCGATTTTATTTGCGATTTTGGCAACTGTTTTTGCTTTTTCAAAAAAGCTTCATACATACA
>JAUMHR010000052.1:11456362-11470408 GCA_032361145.1 Enteromius fasciolatus | reverse complement strand
ATTTATGCAGGCCCAACACAAATGGTTTAAGTTAACATAATTTTTACAAATGTGATTTCATTTAACATAATAAAATTTAGTGCAACTGACAACTGTGTAAAAAATTAAAGATTTGTGTTGGTTTAGCTTATTTTAATCAAGTAAACTGAGCAAACAGCTAGAATCATTTTTTTGAGTGTAGATATGTTTAGAATTGGACCCCCAAATTAATGTGGAATCAACATTTCCATAGTATTTAATTAAATGCAATAAATTACTTAGCCTGTATTGCTGTTATCAGTACCTCTGTTAAACTGAACCAAAAACCAAATAGTATCAGCATTAAATATGAAGATATATCATTTTTACATTTTTAGCTCTACCAATGAAATAAGCATAACGCTGACTTACTGATACTGCTAGCCACAGGAAGGAGGAGAAAAAGCACTGGAGCCTCAAGAAGTAAATTGTTAAAATTAATTGAACTGAAAACAGAAAGTATTTTAATAGTCCTATTTTTATATGGTATATGGAACTTCTAGTAATTAATAGGGAAAGGGGCATTTTCAGAATATTTTGCACAATGTTTTTTTTTTCTCAAATGTTTGTCTATATTGTAAGCTTGACACTATATACACAACATATATTGTTCTAGACAAGTATCTAAAGCTCGGTATACATCAGTGACCATTTATGCTGGTGTTCTCAGCAGCATAGTGCTCAAGGACACAATGACTGTCATTGTAAGTAAATCAGTTTGCCTTATCATGAATCGTGAATCACACTTTCATGATCGTGAAGCCAGCCTATAGAGGACAAGGGAGCAATTGGAGAGAAGCCAGGTTGTAAACCTGCGAGAAAAAAAGAGTTTGAGCTCACTGCAGGGAGGAACTTTAGTATACTTTTAGAGGAAAATGCTGATTTATTGCAGTATGGGATGGTTTGTACTGTTAGTGGTTGAAATCACCTTTTCCTTTGTTTTCTGTGATTGTGTTCAGCCTTGGGTTATCCTCTTTTTAAGCTTGTCCTGGCCTCCATTTAAATATGAATCGTTAGATTTAAAAAGGTCCTCCATCAATAAAAATCAATCCATCAACTTTATCACTTGATAACTGAATAGCAGGAGCCGCACTTACAATGTCTCATGCTGTCTGGCAGATTTCCATTTATAGAACCCAAAGTTACTGTCTGTCTGGTTCATGTCCTTCTGGCACCAGTGTGGCGTATTGCAGACAGTAAATATACAATTATGAATCCACTGCTGCACTACAATGTGATTATCTACAAGCTGGAGGATGGAGTCATACACATAATATGAATAAAGTGAGAGATAATAGGAAATAGAATAGAGTTAGAGAGAGAGAGAGAAAGATTTGGACAAAAAAGAAATAAATCCAGAGGATTTAGTATGATACAGAGATAGCAGACTGGGCACTTTCGAAACTGAAAAATCATAAATAAAATCAGTCAGATAAAACCATTTTGAGGTTAATTCATCCAATTTTGTGTCTCTTGAAAATAGTAATCTATGAAATATATAAATTATTTAATATAAAATTAGAATTTTGTTTATTTGTCTTTTTTACAGTGGAGTCAGAGGCATGTGGATGTTTGCAGGAGCAAAAACAAGTCTTCGACTTCTGAACTAGTCTTATATACTGGAGGGGAAGGGAGTGGTGATAAAGATCAGGTGCAGGTGATCAGCCCCAGGCACAAGGGTGTATGGGAAATGCAGTCCGGGTAGAGATGTGACTATGGATGGGAGGTGACCTCTAGTGGTTATGGGTGGAATTTCAGGAACCAGATCGTGACAGGTAAGATGATACCCCTGAAATTGTCACAGAAGGCTCAACATGTAATGTTGGTACTGGAGCTATTATTGTACATTTCAGGCGTCTTTGATTTTCATTAAAACTTGCTGGATAATTGAATGAAATGATTCAATTTTCACACTTTGCTATTATGATATTCAATTAAATATTTCTGGATATATATATAAAAATGTATTTTTCCATTCCGTAACAGTCGACGGTAGACTTCTTGCCCCAGTTGGTGGTAAGTACTTGGGTAACTTTCCCCATTTTACCCTGTATGTGTATTTTATTTATTATCTGTAAACTACATAGAGGCAAAAAGTAGGTCTGATGCAGCACAGCAGTGAAGACACAAGACTCTAGGGAATCCTACAAAATGATGTGCAAGCAATCTGAGTGAAAGAGTAATTGTGTAGATCAGTCTTGTATGGTTATTAGACACAGAGAGCCATCACAGCTCTCTCCTCCGGCCTCTCTCCAGCAGATGAATGACAACTCTCACTAATAGATCACTAGTGGCTTGGTCAAGTGACTCTGAGGGATCGGAAAGCGGATACAGTTCAAGTCTCGAGAGCTAAACAAGGAGCAGAAAATGTTGTATTGTTATACCTATAAGGAAAATACAATGCAGACTCATTGCATGTGGTGTGTATTTCATGCATGAATTGGGAACATCAAAAAAATAATAAGCAAAAAGCAAGAAGGCAAAGGAGGAGTGTGAGAAGGGTTCTTTTTTGTTTGTCTAATGTTATTTATTTTCTTCTTCTTTTTTTTTTTAATTAACAAACACGTTTTGTCTTTTGCTAGCTTCCACAACCTAAATTGTTTTGCACCATTCTTGTTGTTGCTTTCTATGCCACTGTTTGCTGCAAAAATGGCAATGCAAATGTGCAATTATGTCATGCCAATAAAACACATTAAAACTGAAACTGAGCAGTTAAAGAGCGATAGCAAGAGGTAACATTTCAAATCTTGTGGGGGAAGAAGACAAGAACAGTTGAAGAACATTATGATCCTGTTGGACAGAATCTTCATGAATGTTTGAGAAGAGAGCTGAGAGCCGCACTGTTGATGACACAGAACATAACCCTAAAGGCACGCTTTCTTTTTACACACCTTGCATTTTCATCTCAGTCTAGAACTTTATTATGGCCATCTGTTATTTTTTTCAATTGTGCAACACATAAGCACACAATAATACATTAAAGAAATTAACATGATAAAAAAAAAAACATAGACACATTTGTTTCAACTGTGCTCAAGACAGATGTGGGCATGTGCATGTCGCCGATATGAATGACTCATGGAAAGTTTCTGAATCATTGCACTGCATCTTTGTGAAAACACTGTTATTGTTGTTCTCTGAACATGCAGTGTTTAATTCTGTGATTATTTACTCTATTATAAAGCCGTATGGTGATAATTGCTTCATGGAGCTCAACATTTTTTAAAAGCCATTGGTTGCATAGAGGTTGTGCATCCATAATAGTTCCTAAAATCTAAATCATGGCCCTTCGAAGGCATGAAACTATCTCAGCCAATTGTAATGTTACAATGAGATGGCATAATTTGATTCAGCCACATGGTCTAGCATGCTTTTGTAGAACAGGATATCCATACCCTCTGAGTGGCTATCAAATTACAATCTCTGTCTTAGATCTGATCCTAGAGTCAATTAACATTAATAATGAATGCAGGTTTTTTTTTTCCAGTTTGTTTCATCTGACAAACACCCCACCTTCCAAAACCACCTCCTCTTGGCCATCACTCCATCTTGATGTTGATGTCAGAGTGTTTGTTCAGTGCAGTAAAAAAAGAGGTTGGATTACACTAAGATGATTCAGTATGCACCCCTCTGTTGGTACAATGAAAATGTACTTGTATTCTCATCTAATGTAATAAAAAAAGGTACAAAAGCTGTCAAATTGGGGCAAAACATTTGCAAATGCTACACCTTTGTACCATTTTCATTCACATTTGTATCTTAAAGGTACATATCACTCTCTCTAAATAAACATGTCAGCACCTAAATGGTAACGTTACTTGAAAGGTGCCACCACCTCAGTGAAAGCTTTTGTGTACACACAAATGACTCATTCTATAATTGCGGGTACATTTGGTGTCCCCCTGTGTCACCGTCAAACTTTATTACCTAGGTAGAGTAACAATGCTAACAATTGTGTAACAGAATTTAGTTTTATTTTATTTTTTCCAAAAACTCTACTTGCTGGCATAAATGCTAAGAACACATGACACCTTTAAATTAAAACCTTCGATTCTGTTTCCCTTTTGATATTGTGGTAACAGAGTTTATGTTTCAAAAATAACTCTTGGTGTATGAGGTTTTTAGATTAAAATATTTTCTCAAAGAGAGCACAGATACTTTTCAAAGCTTTAGATCTTATCAGTGAGTGAAAGTGACATCATTCCTGTGACTTAACACAGTTCTAAGAAATAATTCCACCAATTTAAAGGAAAAATATTGTACGGTGACAGAGTTGACGCAAGATTTATTTAAATATTTTAAATAATATTGTTGAATTAAGTAACTATTTAGGGCTTTTATAAATAAAATGTTGCCAAAAGAAAAGTACTATAAAATATTTTGATTGCACATTGATACACGATGGTAAAAACACACAAATTCCGATAATAAGAAATCATGAATTTCAGTTATTTAGGACACTTTTTAAATAAATTGTTATATTGGTATTTACTCTAACATATTGTAACTCATAACAATTAGTAAATAATAATAAATAAATTAAAATAATAAAAATATATAACATTTTGAAAAAAAAAAGCTGAAAAAATAATTACTTTATTTTTGCGGGGACATTTAATGTACCCCGAATTATACAATCACCCATGTATAGCCTCTGATTTAAGTTAATAAGAAGACAAAAAAACATTTGTTCAAGTGTTTTGTATGCTAATAGACTGAAATTATTGTAATGATTCTCATTTTCTATCAATAAATTCCTGCGGGACTATTTAACGAGACAGGCCTCACCAGCAATATTTTCCTCAAGACTCTTAAATTGTGTTCTTAGACTGCCATCGTGTGGTCAAAATACATTAATACAATTATGACTCAAAGTAAAATTCAGTCAAAAGAAATGTTTGTTGTTTGATGTTGTAATTAACTAGGAAACCAGAAGATGGCAGCACTATGCCATCGGTGTGCTGACTGAAAAACTGTAAAATTGTTTTGTTTATTAGTAATAGTTATTATTATTAGTATTTATTTAAAATTTATATTTAAAAATCAATTAAGACAATCTTATATTGTATCAATAGAGAATGGCCATAATCAATTGGTCACTGAAAGGATGTGCTCCATTTGCTCAGACCCAAATACATAATCCTTTTCAGATTAATCCTCATAATAGGCCTAATAGTACTGAACAAGTTTCTTTAAGGACGCGGCATTTATAGATTTTGTGTAATTTAACGAAAATAGAAAATAAATTAGAAAAAAATATCCATGCATTTTCTTGATGCTTTCCAGAAATCATGATCTAATCATGTATCAGTTTTTTCGGCCTATAAAAGGCTGTCATCTAGTGGTGTTTCAGTAGAATGCATTCTTTACACATGTTGACAAAGATAGTTATACAACCTAACACATGGTTCATCTGTCTTTCACCCATATTTTTTGAATTACTGTGTTTAGTGGACCTTAAATAACCCTCAAAAATCTAGTAAGTCACATAAAACAGGTCAGATTGGCAGCCTTGTGCTGTATTTATGAAAATGCATACCTCATCATATTCCATTAACTTGTAATTGATACCTGGAAATATTGTTGAGACAGTCAGGTTTCTAAAGGCCAGTGTCATAATTCCATCATGAGACCACTTTCACCGAGTGTAAAACAGGATGTTCTCCATGCAAATGTTTCACAAACAGTCCTACTTCAATTTTGCATGCATTCTCGCAGCACTGGCTGTAAGCAGCCTTCTCCAGATGACATGCCTGCATGAGACAAAAGGGGCATTTTGCACTGCACTGAAAATTCTGCAGATCTCTTCATTTACAAAGATATTCTTAGACAGTGCTTTCTTAGCAAAGAGCAAAACATCAAAAATTCACATATACAAGCAGGGTTTAGCAGATAACTAAGGCCTCAAAAGTGAAAAGTATTTCACCGATTGTGAAAACAGTTCTAACAAAGCATTTTCAGTTAGGATGTCATTAAGAAAATTTCTCCTAACTTAAGTTTCCTTATTACAGTCCCAGGTCAGTTCAGTAACGCCCTGAAACATGAGTCACATTAACAAGCACAGTGCATATTCAAATGTATAGTGAGAAATGTGTGATTATATATATGTGATAAACTGCAATATTTGCAATTATATCAATGAAATAAGGTGTATTTTAGAGAAGTTTATTTAAATTTAACAGAATCAACAGCTGGACTAGGGGTCTGGTGAATCTTTTGTTGTAAAGAAATGGCAGTATCCAGTGTGGCATACAGTTAGAGAAGTCTAGCTGACTAATTGCTGGACAAAGAGTCAATCATTTGATTAAACTTGCTTTTCATTACATGAACTATGCATTACTCAAACCAAATGGCAAGAACTACACATTTGTGACATTGTGATTCAGAAACAGAGGTTCTGTCCTATTGATTGCACTTTTAATTTCATTTTTGCATGCACAGTGCTGTGGTAAAAAATAAAGCTTGACACATGCTACGCCTCTGACGCCGCCTCACAAAAAAAATGATCTCGTGTAACGAATATAGCAATAAAACAAGAAAAGCATTGTTTTAAAGCAACACTGTCCAGGTTGATGATTAAACACGTCACGAGCTTATCCCTGCATCACTCTTTTAGCATAATAGCAGATGGCGCAAATGCTCATCAATCCATCTGTTCTCTTAAAATAACCCCGCGTTTTTTCCAAATGCCTTTTATTCAAATATCCGACCCTTCTCGGTGGCCAGTCACATGATGCTCGCGGTCTTCATTGTCACTTTGAAAACGATTAAGTCTTCCGCGCAAGAAATAGTTTCCTGAATGTGATTTCTGACTGGTACGAGCAAACATGTTGGTGCACGTTCGCTCATTTTCTACGTTTTGTCCTGATGACGTTTCTCGCCTTTCACGCACAAAAGTTAGCCGTCGGTGGTGTGAAAAGGAGCGACTGTGTGCGTGTGTGTGCCACAAAGCGTGCGAATACGATTTGGCTCTGCGCACATCGTGCACGCACTCTGCAATGCAATCCACACACACAGTTGATGCAGTACTGCTTGCAAGGGCGTTCAGACAACGAGTGAGACACACCCAGAGGAAAAATGGTCTCAACTAATGCGCAAGTACAAGCAAAAGGGCTTGAGAATAGCCCGCTTGCGCGGGTTGGAGTCAGTGGCCAGATCGAGAGAAGAAGATTTTTTTTCCTGTTTTCTTCAAGGGCAAAATGTCCTGGTATGAAGTGATTTCGAAATAACGTTGTAAAACGACAGAGTCGCCAGTGAAATGCGCTCTCTCAACAAACAACCCAGCCGGTGCACTTGTGAAAACAATCATGCGCCAAGCAGTTGCTCTACCGTTTTTTCTAAGGGGTAGCGGAGCGACACACAGACATGACATCAAATATAGGTAAAGTCTATTGCTTTTTGTTCGTTTTTAGAGTCAATAAATGGTATTATAATTATTTGAATGTGTTGTATTTTGCGAGTCAAGATGGCGCCGGGCACAGTCAGGTGACCTTGTTTTTTTCCCCTCAATACCAACAATAGTCAAAGCAAGAAGCGGAAGTGAATGCTCCCCCTGAAGTACGATTGGCTGGTTTGAACTGTAGGAAAAAGCGTGGGCCCGTGGTTGGAGTGTGCGATGTGGCAGTCAAGTGCATGTGACAAACTTGTTTTTAATAAGACCAGTGGCAACTGGTAACTTATGGGTTCTGCCGTAGCGGGGCTCGTTTGTAGTAATTAAACTAACGTTACGTCGATGTATGTCGTTTCGCCACTCTTCGCTTTGTAGTTGGGGTATGTCTTATCCAGTGCGTCTTGTTATGCAACCGTTCCTTGGTTCGCGTTGAAATATTATGCTTCATCTGTTCAAACCATTATAGGCTTCTACTTAACAACATATCAGCGTTTATATAAAAAGGCCTAACTCCTTTCAAACCAACAATGTGTGAAATTCCCTTTGAGACAAGCAGTGGGAAAAATCCCCAGCATTCGCTGCTTACCCTAGAAAAGTAATAAAGATTTTAGCGCAGATAGTGTCGGTGGTCGCCGCCGTGCATTCCCTCCAAAAGGGGGAGGGGTCGTGTTTTCCTGACGGTCTACCATCCATCAGTCCAAAGTGACTGTACTTACCTGCCAGGAAACTATGTGCTTAGAGACAGAAAGCACTAGTTTGACAACATATATAATACGTGCAAAGCCCTCACGTCTACGAGCGTTTGTATTGCATTGCATTGTATTTCAACCAACACGCGCATATTTCTATACGTCTTCGTATTACCGTAACTCCTATTCCCTGGTGTAAGTGTGGATAAACGCACTCAAAACTAAAGAAACTAGCATACCCCTGTTTAGTCTATGCGCCTTCGTCAGTTCGGTTGATTTTATCGCATAGATGTCACCCTAAAACAGATTCGCTGGATCAACCTAACTGTTCCTGTAACCCCACCCAGTTTGTGATCGAGCGCTGATTGGCTGTCAGGGTAGTTGTGAGTATTTTCACATTCCATTCCGCGTTTCTAATTGGTCGCCGGTGACGACAATCCCACACCCAACTCCCACCCACTGAGGCATCATGTTTGTGAGACTCGCAATAGCTAGTTTGTTAAGAGGCTATAGCTGAATGTGCAGCAAAGACTCCAAGTCTAACTGCGCTCTTTGGTTTAAATCACTCATTTAGACTTCAGTAAGATGGATATGAAAAAGAGAATTCACCTGGAGTTGCGGAACCGGACGCCGTCAGACGTAAGCATCTTTATTAATTGCTGAGTGATATGATTTTAATAAAACTGTTGGTTAGAGTAGTTCTGCGTGGATGGACAACGCTAGATGTGCACGCGTCAAGTTGATGTCTTGAATGAAAAGTTTGCGGCGACTTTGTTACAAGCCTAGAGCCTTGGATATTGTTATCGCAGTGTCCCTCTACACAGCCCACAAGTTCAGCGGTTTTACTGGTTATTTTTCTCCAACTTTCGCGAGACCTTTTGGTGATGCTGTGCTCGGAAACTGCAAGAGCTCCATGCATTCAGTGTATAAACAAGGGAAGCGGCGTGAGAAGCCATATTTGTAACTTTGTAGCCCCTGAACGCGCCCTTTTCCTTTGCATCCTCAGTGCTGCAAAAGTCGCCTGCCGTCAGTTCATGCCTCTCTCACACTTTCGCACATCCATTTTCAACTGAACATTCATACTTGCCATTCACAGTGGTCGTTGGCCAGTTCGCTAACTTGTTGTGGGACGCATTTTTGTGAATTGCTGTGCAGGCGGTTTGACAGATAGCTTGTGATAACCCGATCGGTCAAATTAATTTCGCGGCATCTCTCCAGCAAAAGGCTTTTATTGAGGTATTTGAGTCTAGTTCGGAAGCATTTGCGTTTCTCAATCAAAGAAAAGTTGTGTAAATACTTAGGCGGGATCTTTTCGAGGGCTTCTAGCACGTTACTATTAGTCGCCTATTTGATTTGGATGAGAAAGCGAGCGCATTTGTTGTTCAATCGCGATATAGAAAGGAATCGTGTCTCAGCATATCTAGTTGCGTTAAGGTGCCCAAACCTATTTAAAACTGCATTATATGTCGACGACATTGCCAGAACGCAAAGACCAAACCAACACTCTCTCTTTCTTAAATGTCATCCGTGTTTTTCTTACTATATATCGATTCCCACAAGTGTAAATACCGTCTCTTGTTCAATTCAGTGCAACGTTACCAAGGTCTCTGTTATTGCCCCTTTACGCATACCTAAATACGCTGTAATAGAAGTCGTAATTAAAATGTCATAACCGTATTCTGAGCACTTCTGTGCGTCTCCACCGGCAGGATAAAGAGGTTTTCAGCCGTGTGGCTCTGCTTGTTATTGACACAGACTGGGCGCTTATGTGAGCGCTACGCAACTTGAAGCTGCGCTGCTCTAGTTGCAAGATCTAGGACAAGCCGCCATTTTAACCAGCAACAAAGACGTGCGATATTTAATCGAGCAGAGAATCGTAGCCGCCGTCTCTATGCGTAGAACCGACCAGAACCGTTGAATATAGAGAGTCGAGCGCGTACTAAGCCTGAAATTTTATTTTTATTCCGTGAAAGTCAATACCTTTCGCTTAAAGAGTCACTCCGTTGCATTATCATGCGCCTCTCTGCCCCTCCTACTCGTGAATTCTTGGGTCCGTCCTCGTGTCTTTGCTCTTCCAAGACAATGTAATGCATTTGTATAACACCCAGGCTATCGTTTACGCGTCTTTACTTTGCTGCTCGTGCACGCACGCACTATAGTAAAAATGCTCTACCCACAGGAAAACAATGTACGCCGCTTGTTGCGGAGTCAGCCATTTTGTTGGATAGGGAGTCAAATGTGAGATTTTGTCAAAGCACCGAAACATGCACCCCTATGTGGTACTGTAGACCGCATGCTGAAGTAAACTTTACAACTGAATGGTGCCCGACTCGGTCGTGGCGACGTGTTTATTTGCTACCTTTCCCCCCTCATTCTAACCTGATGAACGTATTCATATTTTAAAAATAAAAGCAATTTTTATTTTCCTTTTTTAATTTGCTGATAACATAAAAAAAAAAATCAAATTATATTTTCCCTAATTATGACGTTTATGCTGTTTTGGTGTGTCAACATGATAAAAGTAAAAGCATGCTGCAAAAGTTAGAAACAGCTCTGCTGTGATTGAATTGAATCCTTTCAGGTGGAGACTTTAACAAATGCTGTATTCATTAATCATAACGTTTCATTTCATGTGTCCTTTAACAGGTGAAAGAGCTTGTGCTCGACAACTGTCGGTCAAATGAGGGCAAAATTGAGGGCCTCACTGATGAGTTTGAAGAACTGGAATTTTTAAGCACAATCAATGTAGGCTTAACATCAGTCGCCAATTTGCCGAAGCTAAACAAACTCAAAAAGGTAATTCTTCACCACTACTTCAGAAGTATCACAAATGGTTTTTTTTGGGATGGTGTGAAGTCTTTGCCAGTTTTATTAATTTGGCTCTGAATCATGTTATTCACAGCTCGAGCTTAGCGATAACAGAATCTCAGGGGGTCTGGAGGTACTGGCAGAGAAGTGTCCCAACCTCACCCATCTCAACCTCAGCGGCAACAAAATTAAAGACCTCAGCACCATCGAACCCCTGGTAAGATGCGATTTTTAGTATCTTGGGAGTTGTAAACGAGTGAAGTTACTTTACAAACTTACTGATTAAATGTTTTAATTAATTTATTTTATATAATTCACACACCGATTACGCCGTGTTGAGACTTTAAAGAAATGCTATTATTAGCATTCGTGAACAACACATCTAAATAATTTTGGTGCTGTCACAAAAAAAGACTTTAGTTTCAAATGGCTTGAAATGATAAAAACAACACCAATTTATTATTAATTTCTCCTTTCCTTTTCACAACAGAAAAAATTGGAAAGCCTCAAAAGTTTAGACTTGTTCAACTGTGAGGTGACAAACCTGAATGACTACAGAGAAAATGTTTTCAAGCTGCTCCCTCAGTTGACATATCTCGACGGCTATGACAAAGAGGATAAAGAAGCACCAGACTCTGACGCCGAAGCTTACGTTGAAGGCCTAGACGATGACGAGGATGATGAAGATGGTATGTTTCTGAAGAGACTTCATGCTTTAAGATGTATCAGTTTTTAAATTGAGATTAAGGAATTAATTTGTCATTGACCTCATTTTTTCCGCAGAGGGAGAAGAGGAGGAGTACGACGAAGATGCAGCTCCAGGAGATGAAGATGAAGAGGAGGGAGAGGAGGATGATGAGGAGGAGGGTGAAGAGGAGGAAGAAGAGGACATCAGCGGAGAGGTTAATGTCTGAAAATAAAAAATGGTTACTTTTATTAAAAAATACACGTACAAGTTGTACAATTCTGCATTTTTCGCACGCTTCTAGGAAGAGGAGGAAGAAGAGTTAAATGACGGCGAGGTAGATGATGAGGAAGACTATGGTAAGTGAAGTGTTTGTGAAGTTTGAATTGAATGCTGGTAAGCAGGGTGAGACAAAGAGTAAACGAAACTTCTGCTGCTCCTGTGTTGTGTTTACAGAGGAGGAGCGGGGTCAGAAGAGGAAAAGAGAGGATGAGGAAGGGGAGGAAGATGATGACTGAACATGCACTCCCCCCATTGTGATCTGACCGTTTAACCCCTGTATATCTGTCCTATTGTCACTCTGCGATGGTTTGGGGAGGTATTCAAATGGTAGGGGGTGGGTTAGTATAAACGAGGACACAGTTTAAATATTTGTTTTTAGCCTTTTTGTTGTTGATGTTGTTGTTGTTTTCTTTTGGTTTGGTTTGTACTTTCAGTTTGATTCCCTTCATTTTCTCCAAAAGCTCTTCAAATGGCTGACAACACAGTGTGGAAATTTATTATTGTTGGAAAAAAGACCAGTATGCTCTTGTAATTTTTCCCTGTCTTTACTGTTGATGCCTAAATGCTGGTGATGACTTATGTATTAAAAAAGAAAAAAACAACCAAAAACCTTTTAGAAGTGCATGGCTGACTCTATTTTAAAGTTGACTACTGGATTTCAAGGAAGAACATTTTCTAACCCACTTTTTTATTGCATCTTTTATTTGTGTATTTGTTTCTTTGGTGTTTTCATCATCATCACCACCACCACCACCACCGTGTGACGTGCTGTTAGGCATGAAGAATACATCATGATGTCTGCTTGGACATGCACAGTTCAACCTCTCAATGTGATTTTTATTTTATTTTATTTTTTAATGTTCAGAGCCGAGTGTCTGCCCTTGTCAAATGAGCCCTAAACCCCTTCTCCCTTTTGTGTGGATAGTTCAGAGGTTTTGTGTTCTTTGTAAATAATGACCAAATATATTTTTTTTCTGATTCCCTTTGATAATGGCAGACATTTTCACAAATAATCTCAGTTGTAACCATTAACTGTAATAAAATGAATAAAAACGCAAGAGGCTCTATGGTAATTTGAAGTTCTCTGTTCTGACAGCCACAGAAAATCCACTTATTGTAATTAGATGTAATTACATACTTGATCAATAGGTTATGTATTTGAAGTCTTGTGCAGAGATGACCGGTGTGTATCATCTCGCTACTCATATTGCGGGTTAACTGAATATATGACGTGCAATTGCATTGTGAAGCTCAGGGAAAATAGCTTGTGTATTTTTGATGATATCTGACTGAATATTGTGTAAATATTCAGAAGCATCATGCTAATTTAAATAGAAAGCAAACGCCATTTTAACTGAGCTGTATCCAGTTGTCAGATCATACTGATTGAACTTTTTATTAAAAGAAGACTTAAGATTTCACACGAATAGAAGTCAGCATTTTTGTTCAAATGAATATTTCCTGTATAAGCATGTGCTTTGTTAACATGGGCATGAAAGCATTGCGTACAGAGTAACCAAGGTGTCTCTCATGATGTGTGGGAACAGATTGTCTTGTGTGTGTGTGTGTGTGTGTGTGTGTGTGTGTGAGAGAGAGTTAAGATAGTCTCAGTCTAGACAGATTTGATGTACCATTTAAGTAAACTCAGCTCAGCACGTTACAGTGTTCTTCCTCAGGAGGAGGCTTTTACCTGGCATGCAATTACCTTTTGTGCAACATGCCTTAGTCAGTTAATCATAATAAATAGTGAACTACTGAGTAGTGATTACCAATTAATGTTCTTCATTTTAATCAAAGACAAAGGTTAGCCTAATGTCTTGCCTCATAATTTTTCAGGCATGCACGAAATATTTCTATATTAATTATGCTTGTATAGCCAGTGAGCGCCTCGCCTGACACCAAATGAAAGGGGCCTGAGTACGATATAAATATTCTGGCACCTTACGCTGTGAACTAATTAATAACCAATGATGCATACTTATAAGGCATAATATTTGTAATGTAGCTACTAGCTACATAAACAACCCGTTCTTCACTGTTTAGCCCATTTAGCTAGGTCCAGTTATTACCCGGTGTATTCTATGCTTATGTTTTCTCTGTGTGTGTGTGTCTGAACTGCTCTTTAACATGTTGAGCATGCTGTGAAGTCTCTTTTATGGCAAGTGAATGCGTAT
>JAUMHR010000052.1:11426057-11436876 GCA_032361145.1 Enteromius fasciolatus | reverse complement strand
GGTGTTTTAGTTACAACTAACCCCTCCCATGGCGAGGACGATATCATCGTCCATCGCGATGTTTCACTTTAGACATCTTACGATGCCAAATTGGTCGACATCGCCCAACCCTAATATGTACTGTAAGATCTCTCACTGTGCATGACTGTCCTTGTTATTTAAACAAGTTAACTTTACTTTAATGGTTAATGGTTTTGGGTGAACCACCTCTTAATAAATGATTTGCAACAAACTTGATTGGATGGTTGGCAAAACCCAATAGTTATTATACTGTTGTAGATATTCAGTGACAGCAGTAGAAGGAATAGAGTTTTACACTACCACATCATCAGAACATGGATGACTCTTCTAAAGCCTGTTCAAAATGTTCCTCTGTTCAACATTTTCCAGAGTTTTGGAACAAAATTAAAAAAAGGGCATTTCAGTTTTCTGAGCTTACTGTATGCTAACTGGGGCATTATAAAAATGGGTGTGGGTCTAGTAAAAAGTGCTTTTGGGCATGTTAAAGTAGTCTGAACTGGTTGGCAGTTTCCTATCAGTGTTGCCAGATGGCCCTACTCCCTTTTACATACAATATGTGTGTGTATGTGCGTGTGTGTAACTGTACGCCAAACTGCTTGAGCCTGCATTATTTTAAGAATTTTGATATCATCCCAAACCACTACAGCACCACCTCACACATCATCATTCACAGAAGGTTCTGTCAACAGCCGCTTTGCAGGTCAAGGAAAGGAACGGTTTCATTTCCAAATTGTTAAACAGTTAATGATGACATCATCGCGAATACCAGCCTTCTATTCATGCTCTTTTTTTCCCTCTTTCCCTGGGCCATCTCATCATGGTTTCTGAATGCAGTTTCCATTCCACAACTGAAGCTCCTTTGTCATATGAGGAATTCCATTTGAAAAACCAATGTTCTGCCACTATATTGCTCCCATGTGTCTGGATTTTATTATGAGAATTGCTTATTCTAATCAGACAGTTGTCCCTGTAATCCAGACTAATGTCTTGAACTAAATAAACACATTAGAGAGATTTAATAAGCTACATACACAAATTATACCAAACAGAAATTTGGATTAAACTGCCAAACTTCACATATTTTACTACAAAGATTGGCTATAAAAGCAAAAAACTCAAAGTTTCTATATTGGTTATGTATATAATGCAACTATTGTCAATTACTGAAAAGCTTTGCAGTGATTTCTATGGCAGAGTTCAGTGATGTGACAGAGAATTTCTCAGTATTACAGCAAGTATGCAAACTTCACAGGAAGCTGTCAGTGCTAGACAGAGAAAGACAGAGACACACAGGGAGAAAAAGGATGAAGAAGCTGGGAAGAAACAGCCCCGCATGGTGTCCAAAGACACACATATGCGGAAGTCAGAGGGTTTGAGCTCTTTTCCAAGGCCTGGGAGCCCAGTTGGAGTCACAAACACTGTGGAATGAGCATTAAGGGCACAAAGCTGGCCTTCTAAATCACACATTGACTGGGCGACCCTGAATGTTCGTCACAAAAGTGCTATTGATACTTTATCCAAGTTGGCTGAGACCATGACCGAGGGTCTGCAGGCCCAATGGGCAGTGTAGCATGACCGGATGCACTCAAGAGGAGGAACAGAATAAAAAGCGGAGATGACTAAAGAGAAGAATGGGACATCAGAGGCTGTGTGCCAAAATCTTATTTTCATTTCAATGATAAACGGTGTGTGAGTCATTGTTACAAAAAGGAATTTTTGCTATTATGAGTTGTTATTGTCACTTTCTTTTTTCTGAGGAACATAAAAGAAGAGATCTTGAGATTGTATATTTTTGCTATATAAAAAAAGTCAGTTGTGACTGTTTGGTTACCAACATTCTTCAAAATATTGTGTTTTTTTTTCAAGAAGAAAGAATGTTGTAGAGGTTTGAAGCAACATGATGATGTGAGGGAGGGTAAATGACAGAATATTAACCATTTTAACCTCTTAAACACCTTTAACATCTTTCCTTATGAACCAGACATATAAAGTGGTTCTGTTCCAGCCAGAGCACACTGATGTCCACATTGATTAGTCCACACTACTGTTATATCAGTGTCAGTAACCTGGAATTTACAGCTTCCAGTGCTTGTCTGTTTTACAGCATTAAAGCCAGAGATCAAAGGAAAAGCATCTGCTCTCTGCTCACTAGTCAGGCTTTTGCTCGGCCTGTAAAAAAGGTAACAGAAAGATTGAATTTAGAGCATGTTAAGTCACTGGGTGAGGGACTTCATGGTTCAGATTCAGAGGGTGATGGAGATTGCAACTTGCTAGATGCAAAAACAGACAACTGTACTCCTCAGAATTACAATACTGCACAATTGTCAACAGGTCAAAGGTAATACCACAACATTTTGCTCATTAATTAGATTTGTTGAAAAGAGTCCTTTTCGTTGTGGATGATCATGAAAAATATTGGTGCAAAGGGGAATCTAAACCTTGCAAATAAAAGGAATAACTCTACAACAAAGCCAATTAAAGTGTTCAACAGAAAGAGAAAGTGAGAGACAGAGGCCTGTGGGTTTCTTTAAGTGTGCACCACAAGTGCATTTATAAGAACAGGGTGAGGGATGACTCATCCATGTTTTTCCACTGTTCAGTTACCACTGCTCATGTTCTCTCTACCAATTAATGTAAATGTGATTTTGTGCAAGGGATCCATCAGCACTCCTCCGTATATTGCTTTGTTTTAGACAGATTTGACACATATTTGCAGTCAAATTAACCAAAATGCTTGTGTGTTTGGTCTTGCAATCAAAGACCATATACACTGGTTTATGCATCAAGGTTCAAGTGTGTGCACACTTTACAGTTCACCTTATGATGCACGTTTTCTATAATGTGCAGGGTGGTTGCTTGTCTTTTTTTTTTAATAGGCTATATATATATGTGTGTGCTTTGATTTAATACTAGTCCCATATCTGCTACAAAAGTTAATAACAAAACAAAAACAAAATTTAAAACAAGAATTTGAATTCATATTATTCTCACATGCACTGAAACTGTAGTTAGTCGTGCTTTGGGGCAAATTTGTCCTCAGAGATAAAACTGACAACAAGATCTCCATTCTCCAAGATTCACATCATTCATGCCGCTGTTTGTGCTCGTTTGACGCCCTACACTGTGAAGGTCCTGAATTTAGTGTAAGCCATAAAACAGCTCTGTCTAAAAGACACTACTACGCGCGCGTGCTGCGTCGTCGTGGTTAACGTTACCTGAGTGACCGGGATAACGACGAAAGATCCTCCTCCAGCGCTCTCCGTTACTATGGCTAGGAACTTGGCGTTGACCGCGCAGAAGTGGTTGTCATGGACGTTCTTTGTGATCGGGATGCCCTCGAAGCAGTGCTCTCGGTTGGCCACTTTGCCATAGACGTTTCGAAACTTGGAGCTCCGGTAGGTCGGCCGCCATGACATCTGCAAAACACATGCAAAGACAACAATCGAGATTAATAGCGTGACATCAGTTTGCTTTTACTTTTATTATTATTATTTATAGACACTGCCATCCAAAAGTTGGTAGGAAACTAGAATATAGAATATATAGCCCTAGAATATTGGGTTTTGGAGAATATTGGCATGAATTTATAATAATTTTGCACTGATAAGGGGCAACACAAACTACGAGAACATATTTTATTACATAAACACTTTATACATAGAAAATACTTACATTTTCGATTCATCAAAAAATCCACCATATTACTATTAGAGCTGTATAAACAGCCCCCTTTCCATAAAACAAGTTTACCAAATAAGCCAGGCTTTTGGCAGATAGCCTGACTTATTTCAAACCAAATTAACTGGCAATAAGTCAGACTAACTGAAATAAATCTGGCTTATTTGGTAAACTTTTTTTATGGAACAGGCCCCTGGGCATCTGAGCTGTCAGTGACTGATAGGCTAGTTCCTCTTATAGTAACGTTAGCTCAACTTTGGCATGTACATACTGCCATGATTTTGTAATCAAAATGAAAATTATTATTACTGGTCTTCAATGATAATGTCAAGTTACTTATATTGTTCAAGTCAAGTTACTTAAAAATTATAATGATGTATACACATCACTTTGCCAGGGGTGTTTCAGAACCTGTACTTAAAGATGCAAGAACATGAGAACCAATACTGTTGACAAAAAATTTCAAGAATAATTTTTTAATCTACACGGAAACAGGCAACTTAAAAAATACATAGCAGATAGCCTATTATTTAAGATGTGCAGTTCTTTAAACTTAAACGTAAGTCTTTTGGTATGATACTAGTTGTAAACTAGCAAATAAACAAACAAACAAACAAAAAAACAAAGTAAACAAGTCTGAACACAAACTAACACACAGATCCCAACTAGTTTTTATCATAGCCCAACATCACTTGGGGTCTTGGGCCTTTAAGCAACCTCAGATACAGACTACATCAATAACTATGAAACAGTTCAAATGTACAGCAACACCATGAAATGATAAGTGAAATACAGACATTAAAACTGATTTGGCTCCATTTTCCATTATAAAACCGTTTAGAAGACTCTGCCACTAAAACAGGAAGCGGTTGCTGGATGCTTGTAAAATTTCACTCACAACTCAAACCGCCGTTTGTAGTTTAGCCTAGAGGAATGCACAAGCAACAATTTAGGCTCTAATGAATGAGACACAGCTATTCAAACTAAAATGAGCTGCTATTCGAACAGATAGTAGCCACGAGGAGAACAGGAAGTGTTAAATCACCAGTGTCTGATCTGAATCTTTATGAGAGATGGACATCACTCATGACAAAAGACTGCATTGTAAATGTCCCTCTGCTTTTATATGAGAACATGTACAACCCTTTGTATTTAGTTAAGTTCTAAAAAAATCCTATGATGACTACTTGGGAGCAGTGTTTGTAAAAAGTTATTATGTTTCTGTTAGCAGTGAGGCTTGAAATTACTTCTATCTGGGATCTTTCTGTCCTCATCACTTTTTTATTCTACATTTGTAATTTTCAGCTGAATGTTTACAGCAGTCCGAAAGCATTCAGCAGTTTGTATGCATGTTGTCCTGTCTTTTTAGCCATAAGCGAATCAACCAGAGAGAGGCCTTCAGCTATAGAGAGCTGTGCCTTTGAGATTTGCATACAAGAACATTTATTAATTTAATGCTGCACGTACATAGACACTCTCTCACTTCTCTGACCTGTTTGCTGTTCATCTGTATTACAGTATTTCTGTATATGAATCCACAAAATATGTTTTCTTATTCAATATATAATAATTTAGTTTCACCTCAATGCCTGACTCTGAATTATTCAAGCTAATTTCCTACCTTTCCTCTGGTTTTGAGCTCAGCACCCTCTGATTTCTGCAGTCATCTACAAAAAGAGCCTGTATCTTCTTCGGCGTCCTGCGTGCATCTAGTTTGCCGGCCTGAGTTACTTGCATCTGTTTCTCTCTTTTCCTTTTTCCTCCAAGCGTTCTCCTCCCACAGCCTCCTTTCATCCCTCCCTCTTCCCAGGCCCAGCCCCACATCACCTACTGTAATTGCTAGAGGTTGAATATCTCTCTTTCTGTATGCAACACACACACATAGTAACTATTTCTGAAATATACACATTATCTTCCTCACAGGCACAAGTTGTTGCTCCATCCTCTCTTTACTGTATCCCTGTGTTTGCTTATTAATGTCTTTCTGTTTATTACTGGCACTGACTGAGCACACAGACTGCAGTTTATAAAACATATTGATCTGAACTAAAAGACAATGTAAAGTTATATAATATGTATGACGCAGCTGCACTCTGTCTACTTATGTCTGGGGGAAGTGTCCTTGTTTCCACTGGAGGATGATTGCTGCTGTATGTTCTTCCACTATAGCTATGGTCTTAAAAACATAAAACAAGGTTACCTTCTTGTTTCTGAGCTCTCTCCCCCTGTTTTTGTTCTTTTTTAACTCTTTATTCACTGTCCAGTCCTTTAGATAAAATAGTGAGTATTATGTGCTATATTTGATATATGTAGTCTTACAGTCATACATGACATGATTAGAAGTCTCAGTATCAGTATTCTGAAACTGCATCAGATATGTGCCTCAGGGTCAGTATCAGTAAATGACACTCAAGTCACTTTGTATTTGTATGTTTAAATTACAGTTCAAGCTTTGGGTTGAAAAGAGTATATATTGTTTTTAAAAGTCTCTCATGTTGACCAAGGTGGCATTTATTTGCTCAAAATACAGTAAAACAGTTATATTATGAAATATATTATTATAAATAATAATAATATTATTTGTTTCCTATTTGGATCCATTTTCAAATTTCATCCTGGAATGATACGGAAGTAACATTGCCTATTATCAGCAATGTTTAAAACATTTGGGCTGTGTGGTATTTTTGTGGAAACCGTGATTGATAATTGTTTTCTTTAGTGAGTAGAAAGTAAAAAATTCTTTATTGAATTAAAATGTAATTTCTTGAAAAACATACTTCCTGACAGTAGTGCATTTTCTTTATTTAATTGCCAGTTGCTTGTAGATGTAACTTTATTGTTCCATTGCTACACAGTTCGATAAGTATGATGTTAATTTTTTATGCATATTTTCTTGTTTCGGTAGTTCTGTGAAAACTCATAAATTCATTAAACATTGATTGTGCATTCATGTTCACCATGTTTAACCAACTAGACACACACACACACACACACACACACACACATATATATATATATATATATATATATATATGTGTTAAACGGAGTAAATACAATTTTTATGCATCTTGGTTAGGTAGATTGTCCTCCATTGACCCTATGGAAGATATCAGAGGCTGGTTTGTTTTTCTGTGGTTGGTTGATTTACAACTTCTCAGATATAATTAATATATTATAATTAGGCTCTGTCTGGATATTTTTAGAACTAAACACAAGAATGTTAATATGAATTGGACATGTCTGGAGTGTTCTCAGGCCTATGTTAAAACAAATGTCTCTCTCTCTAATTATATTGAATGATTAAATGGGATATTTGTCTGGCTCTTGACAACTTGTATGCAGACAGACAAGATTTATTTGACTTTACTGAGACAGTACTCTCTGCTTGGCCTTCCCTTAGCTCTGCTCTCTGTTCACCATGTGTCTGTCATACACAAGCATTTGGTAGTCTGTTCGGTTGAAGACATTGATGCAAATACTGTCCAGAGAATATTTCTGACAGTACACTAAGATAATGTCTGTTCAGCTGTGAGCGTTTTTGTACTGTCAAAAAAGAAAAACAAGGGCTGAAAATGTTATGGTGTACTGGTGCTGATGTTTAGCCTCAAGAAATGTTCATTTTGAGTATTTCTCTTTATGTAGGGGATGCAAGGGTGTTTGTGGGTGCATGGACTGAAGCATTAGTCTTAGTCTCAGACGACACACCCAGTGATCGCCCACAGCTTGTTTAATGGCCGTCTGATGCTATTTGCCCACAAAAATGGCAGTGCTGCTGGCTAAAATTGCCCATGTTAATTTGATTAGATTTTGCTACGTCTTCTGTGAGTAGGAGTACATTTTAATTTTTATTTTCATCCTGAAAAAGGTTACACTTTTAAAATGTTTCCAAAGTATTATCTTTAGGGGTACCACAGTTTACCTTAAGGTACTATTATTAATTTTTGAGAGTCCTTTTGAGAGTGCTATCCATAGTGCTGTAGATAAACCTAAAGGTACAATTTTTTTGTATGTTTCCTGAGAGTGAAAGGTGTTTTCTGTAAGCTGATCATAGTTTTTTCACCAAATGAAAAATTAATGGCATCACATCTTTGAAATTGTACAGTACTTACACAGTACTTACAGTGTTTAATATGATGCACTCAGTATACAGTTCAGATTTGTTTTCTGAGTAAGTCTGTAAAAATAATCTATATGTGACCCTGGACCACAAAACCAGTCTTAAGTCGCTGGGGTATGTTTGTAGTAATAGCCAAAAATACATAGTATGGGTCAAAATGATAAATTTTTATTTTTTGCCAAAAATCCTTAGGATAGTAAGTAAAGATCATGTTCCATGAAGCTATTTAGTCAATTTCTTACTAAAAATATATTAAAACCAAATTTTTCATTAGTAGTATGCATTGATAAGATCTTCATTTGAGCAACTTTAAAGGTGATTTAAATCTCAGCATTTAGATTTTTCTGTACCCTCAGATTCCAGATTTTCATATTGTTGTATCTCAGTCAAATATTGCCCTATCCATCCAAATCATACATCAATAGAAATGTATTCAGCTTTCAGATCATATATAAATCTTATGACTTATGACTGGTTTTGTTGTCCAGGGTCACATATATGACAGATATATCAGATATCACACATAATTTTGTCCAGGATGGTATCACTTCATCATTTCTCTGTATGGGAGAAAATTATTTTAGGTGCTGTGTGTGTTGTTCCACTGTGTGCTTTTTCATGCACATGCTCATTTTGCTGCAGGACAGAGAGTCTCCAGAGACATCAAACTTTATTGACTTTTTCACATCATTCCTGCAGTTTCTTCTGCTGCTATGTCTTTGGTTTTCTTTTACCATTATTTCAAATACTTGAGTTGTGCTTCATATCTCCAATTTACTAATTATTTTGTCAACCAGTGTTTGACTGATGAAACAGAAAGGCGAAATGCAAGACCAACCGTAGGTTGTTGTTATTGTTATCATTTAATTTTCATAGATTGTTCACTCTTTCCCATTCATCACTCCTTTACAGTATTCAAATATTACATCTCCCCATCCCAATTCTGCCATATTTATGTAAAGGATCTGATATTCCAACAGCTTCCAAGTCAGGAAGCAAGCTTCTTCTGTCTTTAAAATGGGACACAAAAACTGATGAAAGGCCTCTAGAGGACCACAGCTGGTGATTGGTTGGACTGCTTTCAGCCCCTTCGCCATGCCAGGGAGACCGTCTTTGTTGGGCATTAGAGCAGCTAACCTCCCACTCCCACTTCTGAGTAGCAGGAGTGAGTTCTGATGCCATTCTGTCTCAGTGGGAGTTAAATAACACTGAGCCTGGAGACCCACTGCCTGTTTTGGCAGCTCTGGCTCCAGCTGTGAATGAAATACAGCTGAAAGAGAGCCAGGTCAAGTTGCATGCTGTCCTTTCACACACAGAGAAGTCAGAATGAATGTTGGTGACTGTAGAGACAGTTTATAGCATAGGCTTCGATAAATCTTGTCCTTAAATCTGTCCAAAGTCTGCCAGCCCTGAACTTTGGGAAACTCACTAGAGAAAATTCAGCTTTTACTCAATGCAGACAAAGATATAGTGAGGACAACATCAGATTTACCCAATACGCCAACTGGCAAATGCTAACATTTCTATATGCATGCATATTGTTTGTTTTCACTGGATTCACTAATTCCATGCACACACATGTGCAAATCATCCTAAGCCATGAGCTTATTATTAAGCAATGGCAATACCTTGAGAAAACAATCACATGTACAAGTTAAATTCCAGAACAGAATCATTTTATCAGAGCTGAAGGGTGTTTAAATCCCTTACTGAGGACAGAACTCAAGGGAGGGAGGAAAGAGGATCAGAGATGGGATAGAGACCCTCATTACTACTGTACTGGAGGGTGTTTTGTGTACTGGGGCGCCCTTTGTTTGCTATTGTCTGTCCGCTTGGCTGTATTTTTTGCTCCACCAGACGGTGCAGAAGCAGCTGGAACAACTTACTCTCAGATTTAAAAATTGCACACACTATACTTGATCAATAGCATACTGAAACACGTCGCTCATTGTAAATGGCCTAATAGTTTTAGATTAGGGGTCTTTGATAGAATAGGAATAAGAACAGAATAGGTCTCTGTAGAGGTACGCTGGAGTTTTGACAATTATTGCCCAAGTAGACCAGTAAATAATCTGTTTGAACTATTCATTTAAAGAACCAGCTCATAAAAATAATTTGTTTATGAATAAGACTGCTGTATATTTTTGATTCACTATAAAGAATTGTCTCATACGAGTAATTTATTCATCAATCAGACACACACAGTCTTTTTTATTGCCTCCTGTACAGACAGAAACAACTCGCATTTAAAACTCAGGTAAAATATGATTTATTTTGTCATGATGCTGAACAGCAGGATGTTGATCTAAGAACACTAGGACATTTATTGAGTGTATCATGACATACTTCCTCAAAAACCTAAGAAACAAGATCACCAGTTTCCTATTTTTTGTCTCTGTATGGGATCAGACAGACAGGATGGGTGCAGTCACTATAAGCTAGCTAAAAGACAGAGAATGGGGGGTTGACGGACTGGGAAGGCGAAATGACAAAGAAATATTATTACGTAAAAGGTGAAATTTTTAAAGGGGTCATATGATGTTCCTAAAAGACTTTTGGTTTCTGTATTTGGAGCAATGCAATATGTATATGGGGTTTAAGATGGAAAAAATAGGAAACAGTGTTGTGCATACAACTTGACCACTGATTCCTAGTTATGTCCTCTTTTGGAAGCACAAGCAAAGTAGTTTCACCTTCACAATGTAACACATGGCGTCCAGCAACCGGCAGCAACACTACAGCGAGAATAATAGTTCTGCCGCCTTTCTTTGTGTTTTTTGGAAATAAACCCGCTGTGATGTAGAAAAATGGGGGCGTGTTTAATTAAGCCATTTTAGGGGAGTGTGGACAAGTCATAACCTTTATAAACAATATCTCTTTGCAACTCTTTTCAACTTCAGGGAACTTATCTATGCACTAACAGCTTACAAAAATATGAAATCGCATCATATGACCCCTTTAATACTCAACACCAAATCCTTTTTTGTGAGAAGAATGCAATAC
>JAUMHR010000052.1:11381521-11403797 GCA_032361145.1 Enteromius fasciolatus | reverse complement strand
TATAGTAGGTGAGGAGGCTGTGATTGGATGGGAGTGGCAGGAGATGATTAGGAAATTAGGAACAGCTGCGATTAATTTGAATTACCGCTCCTCCCGAAACTTTGTTATTATCAAAACATTAACTTGTTTTTCTACAAGTCAATTTAATGGAAATCCTCAAAAATAGTTATGTTTTCTTATGAGATATGTTTGACTTCATCAATGGAAGTTATTTTAAATGTTAGGTCAGGAATAAATAGGTCATTAAGATAGCATCTTCTTTTCCCCCAAGGTGAATGTTAATCTTCAGGTCCCAAAATAATGAGTCAGAACATCACTGTGAAGTGAGCTCATTTAAGCCTCCACTCTTAAAAATAATTGCTATACCCTGGTTAGATGGAAATACATGTGGACCCCCCAAAAAACATAGAAAAACTCTAAATGATTCATTCTTAATCCTGCAGGTGCAATTCAATCTCTCGCACATCATAAAGTGTTTAGGCTACTATTTTTGACTTTACTGTGGATGACGTCCAGTTCAGCACTACTATTAATGGAACAGTAGCACAGAACTGAGATGATTGTCTGTGGACGTCATTTTTGTGCCTATGGTTTCCAGAACAACAAATCAAGGATTAGCGAATGTGTTTCTGCTCAGTGTAAACTCATTCAAGAACAAATCCACAAATCAACCATCAAACCTGATCTTGACAGCTGTGTCCTTAAAGGAACTCTGACATCATTAGAAGTCATGAAAATCTCACATCGTTTCTCATCAATAATATTTGCCTGTTTATTTGTGTAGTTCTGTCATAGTTTGTCTTTGAAGTGAACAGCATAACCAGCAAATATATCCCTTTCATGGCAGATCTCATGGTGAGAGAAGAGCAGCTGGAATGCAAATGGCTATGAGGTCACAATTTAAAGTCCAAACCGCTGGATTTCAACACAGCGAGAGTGTTGATTTGGGTTTTAGCATACCGAGATTACACACGTTGAGCTCTTGATAAAATATTGTATATTGGGAAAGCAAAGCTTTCATCACAGCTTGCGAGTGAGTGCGAGGACACGGGCGTCTTTGCCCAAACCACTGAATTCCTTCAGTTGAACGTTGCCTGTCAGTCAAATGGCCAAAGACATCACACTCTGCATGTCTGATGGGTTAACTCATGCTTCTATGGCCTAACCACAAAATCTCTGATTCCTGGGATGATTTCATATGATTCATGGGGCTTAGAGAGTCATGTCATATAGATTAATGGGATATGTATTCATTTAATGAAAGAGTATTCATGTTATATAAAAGTGAAAAGAACAACCTCCAACCTATGCTATATTTTCAAGACTGGTTCTTAGAATCTTTTATGGCAACTGACTTACACAATGTTATTTGCCAGAATCGTGGAAAGTTTACATTTTCAATTTGGGGTTGTGTAGGTCAACCTTCATCTGCTTTCTGACTGTTTCTATTTTAAATTCTGGAAGTGGAAAGAACAAAGCAGGAGTTTGGCATTTAGATATTACCACAGATCAGCATTATTTAGTGTGGTTGCCATGTTTTGAGCAACATCATACAGAGTCCAGATTTTTTCAGATTTGCCTGGCACTTGACACTGTGGGGACTTCTAGGGTTTGACCACAGCAGGGTTGTCACTAACATTGCTGTATGTCTTTGCCAACACAACCAGGCTAAAAGGAAAGGAAAATGGGTTCACCAAAATATGGCCAAAAATGTTTTTCTTTTTAATAAAAAGCTATATATATGTGTGAGTATACAGTTCAAAATAAGGACTTCTGGAATTGGCCAGAAATATATTTAATCATGTTGAATTTCCTTGTGATTAGGGCAGTTTGTGAAAAGCATTACTATTACTGCTGTTATTACTATTTCAGGTTGCAAAATCCATTAACTCAAGAGTACAAGCTCGTTATTTCTCCATCAGTTGCAACCATGATGATGATGTGGAAGGCATGATGTTGTTGACTAATGATGCTTATATTGTAACCTTTAACTGTGATGAAGTTCAACAATGATTTTTGCTGGCCTTATTTTTTGGCTTGTGTTCCTCCTAAATAGTCAGTCATATATCATGCAGAAGGTAATGTGGAGGTTATTGGGATAATTGTTTGCAGTTGGTACTACTGGTTGAAGGTTTGTGGTCATAAGGTAAGTGTTGCTCCTGCAAAGGATATGTATTGATTTCTTCTCAACAAGGGGGCTCAGGACCCCCACATGTAGAAAAGAAGGTATGACTTTCAGTAAAAAACACTCTTCTCAAAAATTTGTTTCTGCCCATTCTATATGTCAGTCCCTCTATTTCTCTTTTTACTGAATTCTTCTCTGACTTGAAGTATTGGCATGGCAATTTTGGTCACTAGCTCAGCATCATGAATGAAAGCATTTTCCATCCATGTGGAAACAGTGAGTGAAGCAACCCAGCTCCCTCTCAGGCCCCTATCCTCTTTTGAGAGAAAGAATTAGACTTTAATTTTAATTGCAGGTTCCTCTTTAATTTATCATTTGTTTGGACTGTTGACATTTTGCAAACTGACAGTGGGGGATTCTTGAGCTATGAGTTACAACCTCACAATACTGGTAAAATCTGCCTCTTGTTGTGTTGTGTAACCAAATAGCCCCTTATCCATCCGTCCTGGTCTATTCATTTACCCACTTTTCATTCCTCAGTATGCTTGTCTTAGAGCAAGCAGACTAGGACAGAAGAGGAGTCAGAAAAAACTGAGACGTTCCTCAGTTGTTTTGATGAGACGTCTTAATTAGCTACTTTATATTTTCAAACGGCCCTTAGAGATAGGAAATCTTTTTACTATAAGTTAAACACCCTATAGTTCTGCTCTGCTGTTGCAGTTAGTATATCAGTGGATGAATCAGTTGATGTTTTCGTGTTTAGAACAGAGTTCAAGTGTACTCAGTGTATCTATTTTGTTTGTTCTTCGTATTAATTACATAAATATCTCTCTGTCTCCTTCTTTTTTTCTTCCTGTGCATCAGCATCTGTCTGTTGGAGTAACTAACAAGCTGTCTGGTTTGACTACGCATTCCTCTGTAGAATTTGAAAGAACATAATTCCCAGCTGCCTCATTTGCAGAGAGGGGGAATTATACTGCAAATTATAATGCTTGGCTTTGATAGAAACATCTGATGAAAGGAAAGAAAGATGACGTTTTAAGTACTCTTAATGAAAGCAGCACCCTTTTCTTTGGTTGCTTAGGTTTAAAGTCAAATCAGCTCAATGTTCATCAGATGTTTCACAATCACTTTGGTTTCAGATTTTATTAAAATCTAAACCATGATCCAATTAATTTAACAAGATGTGTATATTCCCAGTAGGTCTTACAATAATTATGTAATTATTTTTGTGCAGGGATATGGTAGATATTTGCTCATAGGAAACTTGCCATTGTCTTGCGTATTTTACAAACAGGATATTATGTGTTGGGTAGTTTACTAGTGTACAAGATTACATTTACACTGCATGTTCATTTTGACCAAAACTTAGTAAATGTGGTTTTGCTGTTTTCAAGGTCAAGTTGAAATGGAGGTGGGCCACATTTCATTAAAAGTGCAGCCAGAACGTCAGTATTAGTTATTATATAATCTGTAATTATATGCTTGGGTCGTGTGGTTTGGATGGTGTCTGAGGTTCTGCTGAGAGTTTGTCAGTGGGCTTTATATGGTAACATGCAGCTATGTTGACCACAAATCTCTGCATCAATCAAGACGGAGGGTATCTATTCGAACGTATGCAGTTTAAACTGCATGTTAAGCAAATTATAGAAGATTATAGAAGATCAGTTTTTGCAGTAGAGGTGATATACAGTGATCCCCAAAACCTGAATTTCCAGAATCATCGCAAAAAGTATTTTCAGGAGCAGTGCATGAGCTCATAACAGGCTGACCCAAATCAAGCATAGATGGACAGACAGATGACGAGACAAAAATAGAGAGGGAGGAAGTGAGAGAGAAAGAAAAAGAGAGAAGATCTGTCTGTTGGCTGAATGAGCACCTCCTTTTAGTTTGGCCACAGTCCCCTCCTCCTTGCCTCAGATATAGAGTGTTTTTAGGAGCAGTACAGTCAATCAGTGCCGGGTGTACAGGAGAGCGCACTGTCAGGATATTCCATCCTTACGCACGCGCACACACACGTACACTTACACACACTCTCTCACGTCTCCCTCTCGCACACACAAACATGGAGTACTACTGGACCCACCTACTCTGGATTCTCTGGAGCATGCTGCCAGGTGAGTTTGTTTGTGTGTGTTGCCTGTTTTCAATTGAAGTCATTTAAAAGAGGCAAAGTGGCAATGCTCCATTGATACTACAAAATGCTTTGCAACTCGAGACGAGACTTTAGTAAGTACCACAGATGTGAGCTGCATGCATGGGATCGTATCCCAGTGCTGTGCATCTCCCACGTCTGCTTTCCAGTGTCAGGCGCTGTTAAACTGACTTCCCTTGATAGATGGGATGCTGTAGAATGGTTGGAGTTTACCCTTGCTCCAATTTCCATCCTAGCACTTGCATACTTTGAAATGAAAGGCGATGTTATCAGGAATATATTGGGAGTTCATAGTTTCCTGTGTCTGGGAAAGATCTGGGGAGCAGCCAGATGAAAGTTCACTTGGGAAATGACACTCTTGACAGAATATTCAAGGTCTTTGACAGTTAAGTGCTGTCATGGGTCAAGAGTTCCTGAGAAAATTTAAGTCAAACTTGCATTTCTGTTAAGATGATAACTGAGAATATATATATATATATATATAGTTATTGTCTAAGAGATATAAATAGCATTTGTTGTTATGTGCAAACATGTTTTTTTGTGGTTAGCGTATTGCTCATCTTGACCAGCTGCCAGTAAGCCAGCTGTGAACCAGGCCAACTTTAATTAAGTCCAGCAATGTAACCATGATGCTAGTACAATACTGTAATACCTCTGTCTGATCTGATGTACTCTTTTTAGGGTTTCTCTGGACACACTAAATATGAACTTATAAAATATGTGTCAGACACTGAATGGGTGACACTCTTGAACTGAAATGCATTAACATACATTATTGCTCATTGCAAGTGATGTGCACACTCCTGACAAATGTTGCAAGGAAATAATGTCAGAACCACAGGAAATCCGACCTGCTTATAGAGAGTAGCTTAAAATATCCAGCTCTTCACACTGTCATCCAATTAACAGAGCAATTTCATGTTTGAATAGTTTTTCGCCAGTTAAAATGGAACCAGATGGTTAATCCAGATACTGCTTAGCATTTATTGAGGTAACTGACTGTGTTCAACAGTGAAGTACAGACACAGGTAAGTAAACATGACAGCAGGGCTTAGCTTAGCTCTGTTCCTCTCAACCAGTTACGTTTCACAAACCTTCAGTACACAAAAACATTTTCAGTAAGTGCTCTGATGGATTCAGTGAAGACAGGTAAAAACTTACTCCTGAGTTGTGGAGCCTTTTTAAGGATTTTCTAATAGAACTGACTAACATGAATCAGACTACACAGCTTGCACTGTCAGTTTGTTTTAGTGTGAAGCTCGCAAGGAAAGGACAACTCAATAGAAATATTTATCCCTACATTTTAGACTACTTCTCAAATCTCAAATAATACATTCATTTAAGCTTGACATTTTAAGATACTTCTTTTTTATAGTGCATCTATTTATTTATTTTAGAGATGTTTTGCTCTGGCACAAATGGTTATTTCGTCTGGCCCTAGATCTTAGTAGCAGCTGATTTACATTTTGAATAAAATATTGTGATCTCAGATGCTTCTACCTGGATTACTGCTTTGGAAATAATAATTATAGAATGAGGTTATTTTTTGTTGCAGAAGAGCTCCAGAGCTAGTCAGTATATGCCTGACTGTGGTGTATATCAGTCTGCCGATGCCACGTGCCTCACGGATAGTTTACTTTGGCCACAAACCCAGTAGCACGCCACCAGGCTCATCCCCTGCTAGCCATCTCTCAGCAGCCCTTCAATGAGCTTTCCAGACCACAGAGCTCACAGTTGGAAAGTCAGCATGAAATGAGCAATGTCTGGTCATTTTACTCTTGATCTGTGAGTGTAACAGAATGTATATCAGTCCCTGAGGTGCAGCACATACAGTAAAAGCATAAAGCCCACGAGAGCTTAAGCAGAAGAGCATTCAAAGCAACACATTTCCGCCATGTGGAGCTTATTAAAAGCCAATCTGGTGGCCCATAATCCTCGCCAGTGGGCATCAGTGAGGCTCATTAGCATCAGGGCAGTTCCTCACGTAAATATTTGTGAAGGAGGGGAGAGATGACTGAGGGGTTAGCAGATGTTTAGAGGGGGATGTCTGTCACATGTGGGCTTGTACACAGCTGCAAGTTTAACTGAGGCCCTGGTAATGAATTAGTATTGGTAGTTTGCTTTGGTGGCATTTGTGTGGGTTTTGATTTTGAATTAGATTTTGATGGATGGTTTGTGGTGGATGTGCCCCAGATATGGTCTAGCACTAGCTCAGATGTTTCGTTCGAAATGTTTTGATTTGAACCTGATCACGATTTCAGAGTATTAGCATGTGGCATGAAATGTTTTTAAGAGGTTTGCCATAAGATATTGCAGCTGCAGACTGTAGCTGAAATTTTGTTTTGAATGTTGTGCCACTGTCAAGGCATACATCCTTTTTGACAAAAAGAAATGATGTATGTAGCTTAATCAGGGATGTAAATTTGTTAAAATTATTTCCTTAGTAAATCAACATGATGTAGCGCCTCTTTTTGGCTGCTATCTGTTTGAAGATGTCATTGTGTGTGCATATTTTTATATTCATTACAAGATATTGTGTGTTTTATGTTCTCAGTGAAGATATAGACTTTATTCTTAAAAGATGCTGCCTTGAGAGAAAAAGCAATGGGGAGAAATATAGGAATGAGACCAGAAAAGGATGGCCATCTTTTAATCTGCATCCCTGTGAATAGCTCCTCAAATAGCCAGAAAACATAGCTTGACCACCGTGCCATGGTTCTGTCAAGCTCTAGCAAATTGTTAGTCTTGGTGATGCATGGACATTCTCATAGACCTGTGCTTCTCTGTCAGTATGACTGTGGTGTGGCTCCTGTAGCTTGACTGTGGTCCAAAAGCAACGCAGGCCTGGCCTGGACACAGAGCACAACCCTTGCAGCCACTGTACTGAAGTTTATTTATCTGGGCAGAAGAATCCACACACAGGAAACCCACTCTATAGGACCTGCTGATATTACAGAGAATATTAAAGTGTCTGCCACATTAAGGCTTTTAAATGGAAACTAGAACCTTTCTACTCCCACTTTTCTCATTCTTTTTCCCTTAGGTTTTTTTTTCTCTTCTTTTTTTAAGGGTAAAGCTGTTCTCAGCTGGTGTCTGGGACAGTTTGGTTTCAGTAACAGACTGGATGCCTTAGATGTGTATTTAAGCTATTTGGAAAAAGTGATCAATGACTGTGGGAGAGAATTTAGGTTTTAAAAAAGGTAACATTATCCAACTTGATCACAGGTATGATTCAGCTGCTCTTCTTCACTGGTCAACTGACTGATCTATTTTTATCTAGTTCTATCTAGGTCTGTTTCATCTGATGCTTGATTTCTATTTTTTTCCTGATATTCAACATAGCAGGAGGCTTGGCTTATATAATACTTATACTAAAAGTTTGAATACGTCTGTGTGTGAACTGGGATCAAACTGAACCACTTCATATGAGCCTTTATTGCTGTTCACAGTGTGATACACAGTTCTCCTGCTCACAATAATACTGTACGTCAGTCACTGGCAGTGTCACTCACAACTCTTCATCACTTTCTGTGAAGGCAGTGACCAAAAATGAGGCTAGGAAAAACATGTGGTCCACATTATTCCCTTTGCATTCTTGTGCTTGAGCAGATTAATGTGCAAAAATGCTTTTACATCATCTCCAACACTACAGTAGCCTGTCATCATTCATTCTTTTGTCTACGCACAGAGAACGTGGGAAAGAGAAAAAGAGTGTGTGTGTGTGAGAGAGAGAAACTAAAAGCACTTTTCTTCCTTTCCCCTCTAAGAGGAAGATCTCTTCATCTAATCCATCAATCATCTACAAGATATAATACAATAAATGGAAACTATACATCCTCACATGAAGAAGACATTATACTTATCAACACTGTCAGCAGTAAACTATTTAATTTAAACTGGTGACAGCTGGAATAAATATATATAATATTTATTATATATATTAAAATATTTTTATTTTTTTTAAGACTTTTCCTTTAATTGAATCTAGATGAGATGGATGTTTTTCCTCTAGTTTTTCCATTGGTATAAAGGCCAAACTGGAGGTAAGGAGACCTGGGGCCACCAGAGACAATCAGGCCTTTCATCAGATCCCATTGTATGTTTTCTGCATCCTTACTGTGCCTTTTTTCTTTCAGTTTCTAGGTATGCAGGGATATGACATCCATATGCCGTCGTTTAGAGTTCAGAGCATAGATCAACAGAGTAATTCAGATAAATTAACCGTTGTGTTTACACTTAGATCAAAGCTTTTTATATTTATAGGTTCAGCACCTGCTTTAGATTTATTTTTTAGGAGCCATGCTTCTGAATACTGATCTTTATGATATGGGGATTGCCTTCATGTGATGTTCTAGCATGAGAATATCAACTTTGTACTGTGCATCTGAAGTAAAATATTTGCCAAATCATTAAAAATGCAATTATTTTCACAATGTTTGCTCATGTCTTTATCTGTATATTTAAATATCTAGTTCACCAAGAACTGAAACCTCTGTCATTTGCTTATTGTCTTGTCATTCCAAACATGCATGACATTTATTCTGTAGAAAACAAAAGAATATATTTTGAAGAATGCTGTTTTTATCCATGCAATAAGTCAGTGGGGCCCAAAACGGAGCTAAACCTTCAAAAAAACAGAAACAAAAATAAAGAATTGAAACGTATTCAGCATATCTTCTCTTGTTATCCAAAAAAGTAAGTCAAACCGGTTTGGAACAACATGAAGGTGAGTAAATGATGACAGAATTTCAGTTTTTGGTGAACTATCCCTTTAATTAAAAAAATAGAATAAAATTATGTGTAGCCTAAATAGTTATTTTTCTCAGCCTTTGCTCCACGTTAGGCTATAATTATTGTGCTGACAGGAAGCAACTTAAAAGACGAAGTAGTCTTATAATTGTGACTGAAATCTGGACCTGCTTGTAAAAGCTCTGTGAGTCAGATGTAACTTCCTTACTGCTGTCGTTCTGTGACTGACAGACTGTCAAATTTTGATGTGATGACTGACTGTTACGATATCCAGCTGGAGTCCCTCATTGTTTCCACCAGAGGGCACTCCAGCCAGATTTGTGCTCCGGCTCATGAACTACATTACCCATCATGCCGCATCCCTGGGACTAATCACACTCACACCTTATTCACACACACACCTGCACCTCATCACCACACCCACATACTGATTACACACGCACAAAAAAGCCACGACCAAACAACCACTCACTGCAAAGTCTTGATTTGGCCTGGCTATCATTTCTGAGCGTTCCTTTTCCTGTTGTTATCTTGAACTGTTTATCTTGATCTTGACTGTTTGCTCCCTCCCCCGAAATCTGCCTGTATACCTCGACCTTGATACTGTCCTGTCCTGTCCCCATTGCTCTGTTTGCCGGTGTTTGACCCTGCCTGTCGACCCTGAATAAAGAAACTGCATATGGATTTGCAACTCCTTCAACACCTTTGCTACACTGACAGCTTCATTGTTTAGTCTCATCCATAATGAGGTCCAATAGCCCAGAGTCTCCCACACCAGAGTTTGTAGACGGAGTTGGAGAGTGTCAGGTCAAGAGGTGAAAATCATGCAGGCTTTCTCCACAACTTTGAGCATTACACTGATTATAAAGGGTTTCAGCAGAAGACCTCCATGAATGTGTTTGTTAATCCAGTGACCATGATCTTGTGTTCTTTGCAAGTCTGTCAGAACATAAACAGAAGCCATACAGGCATGTGTAAATAGAGACACATTTGAGCTTTGATGGAGACAAAACAATTAAAGTCTGTTTCCTGAATGAGAAACATGTCCATAGATTCATTTCCTTTTAAGGAGAATTTCTGGACCACATAAAGACCTGCAAAAAGCTCAATTAACACTACTGCTCAATTATCTACACTGCAGGAAATACTTACAACTAAGACCGAATTCAGCAAATAATCCAGTACTGAGTAGATAAATGATCAGTTATGTGTTTGCTTTCTGTTTGTCTGGGAGTTGTTTAACGATACAGATTACATCTAGTGTAGTTCATGAAAGGAAACTACTATTTAGGACTCTGGCAGAAACTCGGTTTAACCACAATTAAATTTTGCTTAGTTTTGGGTCATTGCTGGAGCTCCTTGGCTCGTAGAATCTATTGCCAGTAAATGTAGAGTTATGTCCAAGCATGCTGTGTATGGTTCATATTTGCATTGTCCGTTTCTGTTTACAGGGTTCCATGACTGTTTCAACATTGACACCAGAAATCACAGGATCATAAAGGGCCCCAGGCAGACACAGTTTGGCTACACTGTCCAACAACACATGGCTGGAGGACAGAAGTGGTAGGAAGCACTTCTTTTTCTGTACCCGTCCATCGCGTAAACAACTCCCCCTAAAGAGACAATTTACTATAGTGAATGCTGACAGAAGAGTTTTTCTTTTAGAAATGTGATCAAACACTGACACAAAATATCATAAAAGAAGATTTTTTTATGTGGGCCTTTAATCCATTATAAAAGTAGTTTTAATGTATTAATGTTTTCTTGTAACCTTCTAATGCATTGTACAATCTCATGAGTAACCACAGTAAATACATGATCACTTATCAATTTTAAATTCAGCTTTAACTACGACAAGATATAATGTATTACTATGTTCATTATGAACAATTATAATGCATTATACTCTTTTAATAATCTTTCATAATGCATTATACATAAAGGCTTTAAGTGTTAGTTATTTTTTCATTTACAAGATTGGCACGTTTTGTTTTTGGGTTTAAGTATTTTTTAGTAGTTTAACTATCCCTTTAAGATTTTAAAAGAGGTGTATGTACGTTTTTGACTCTTCTGAAGCCAAAATAAGTAACATAATATGTTTGTAGATATTTAGGAAACATTTTTGTTTTTATAGATGTTTCTCTTAAAAATATGCTATAGTCGGTAATTCTACTCTGAAATGCGGGCCGGAATTGCAGCACCCATTTTAACCACTAGCTTGGAAAATTACATACTACACCTTTAATCTGTATGATCCTCCACACTTCCAGTTGCCGGAAAACACAGCATATTGCTGTCAACGAATCATGTTATGTATACATTTCTTTAAAAAATAATGGTTTAGCCACAGTAATTCTGCTCTGAAATGTGCACTCCGGGCCGGAATGTCTTTGTTTTTGCAGTATACATTTCAACCTCTAGCAGTTAATCTTACTTATTACACGGCTCTCTGGAATGCTTGATTCTGATTGGTCAGTTGATACATTTGCAGGTTTGTTCTTTTCAAATAATAACCGCTCCAAAGTAATAACGCATAGCCGGTACTACTTATATGTTTAAAATCCCTCCGCACCAACAAAGATTACCATTTGGCGCCATCTTGCGACAAACACTGGACAACATAAGGTGCAATTTAATAATAATTTATATATTCATATATAGATGTTATAAATTGTCTTACTAACGTTTGAATGTTAGTCACGTGGTACTATATCATTTCGCGGAAGGATTACAATGTTCATTTAAAAGAAATATGCCAATAAAATGTTTCAAATTCATATTCATGTCCAGTTTTTCCTTATGTGACAAGTAGCCGTGTAATAAGCGGGATAATGCAGAGGCAGCCGGTAGTTATCGCGAAATAAGCCCCTTCAGCGTGATACAAGATCCTGATCACACTGTCGGGTCTTATTTCTGCCATAACTACCGGCTGCCTATCCATTATCCCTTACATACTGCACCCATAAAACTATAAGCAAAGCATCTTGCTCTCTGCATTTTCACATCTTTGTAAGATGTCAAAAGCACTTTGGTTGTGTGAGAAATCATATTCTTATTCACATTTATCTGGCAAAACAAAAAGTGTTTCTGTGTGTCTAGGTCTTGAAGAAAGTGTAATTCAGAAAGATGTCCAAGAAAATAGAGAATTTGCATCTCCCAAATCAACAGTAAATCTCATTGCCTCAGTAAATTTAGATCTCTTGTATAAAGAAAATCCAGCGATGATGCTTTCACAGAGTTATGAGAATTGGAAGCAGTTTAACATTTGTCGTTTATCACTGTGATATCATCTTCTCTCTTTGCTTTGGCAATTTGATTCCAGTCTGGCATCTCAGCATGTCTGATTGGCCACAGCTCACCTGAAACCCAGCCCAGAGGTCTATATCGCTGTGTTTGTATGTGTGCGCGTGTAAAATAATGCCTGCAAAGAAAAAGGTTTTCTTTGTTTATCAATGCAATTCACACTGAAGTGTTAATAAGCATGCAAGAGAATCCAGCTCATTTGCTTTTGTTCACAATGAGGAGGTTTTTACACCCATTGTACCCGCGTTCTTGAATATGATATATTCTATCGCACATTCCCTAGAAAATCGTTAAATGGCTCGGCCTGTAGTTTAGCTTTGAGTGTGTTGTCAGTTTATCAGTAGACTGATGTGGGGTGATATCAACAAAGACTTTCTCAAGTGAGCGGCTGCCAAACAGACCCCCCCTTTCTGTCCCATTCACACAGCATCTGGAAACCATTAACAGGCCAGCGGAGATTTTCAGTGTGGCATGTGTGTCTGGCCCGGCTTATGTGTGTGTGTGTGCGTGTCATTTTTATTTCATCATATGCAAGTATTTTTAGGCAGATGTGTTGTGAATACGCACTTAAACAACATTCACAAAACCAGACTCAGTTAGAGACATGCACATCAACAAACATCAACAGACTAAACTACACACAAAGCCAAGAGATACTGTTTGAAAGCCCAATTACAGTAACAGAGTAATATTTCACAATACAGGTACAGTGGGGAGCAAGTTGGTGGCTGACTAAATACTTCTTTGCCCCACTGTATTTTTTAAACAACACTATGCTGCAAACAGTTGAAAGTGAGATCTGTTTATGTGTGTCTATTGAAAGACGGATCATTAGGGAGAGTTTGTTGTGTTTATGATGGCATGGCTCTAGGCAGTAGGAGAGGAAAAGGTTTTTGCAGGAATTGGCAAAAGAAAGTAGCTAATCACCATCATGACACTGCTGGCTATTTACTTACACGTATGTGTACTGGTGCTTTTGCTCAGTTTGACTCAGGAAACGTCTTGATTAGCACAGTCAGATCCTCAGAGGAGAATGAAGTCTAGCTGTGTCTCACCCCTCTCACAACCCTGAAGCCTTTCAGTATGGATAACACACAATGCATTCACTTTGACAGTTCAAACTCCAGTGATCCAGTGCAGAATACCTACACTAGTATATTCAGTGAATTAACTGTTTTGACAGGGGTCCATAGAGACTTGAGTCATAGTCACTTGCCCTCAAATGTTTTGACATTGTACTTGACCAAGGTTCTGTGGAGACTTGTTTCTGATGGGAAGCATTAAGTTCGTCCTTCCTGTATAACTTACTCTTTCTTTGGGCTATATATATATATATATATATATAGTAGTCAACATTCGAAGTGGATCAAAACCTTTGTCCTATGACAAGAATAGGTATTGTTTTTGATTTTAGGACACCTTTGATGAAAGGTTTAGATCCACTTCAAATGTTGATTACTGTATATATATATATATATATATATATATTTAATTAAATTAACCCTCTGATTTTTTGAAGGTGATTTTTTTCCCAAACATGCTAGTTAATGTTATCGCATTATGCTAAAAACTGATTTTGCTCAAACTGGGTATAAGGAAGTTATATAGATATATTATACTACGTTCGATTGTTTAAACTGGTACACTGTATAAAAATAGTTTTATATAATAGTAAATATAACAATAAAAATTATGAGTCAACATATTAAAATGGTATGCTATTCCAAACTCTACTTTCTTTTTCTTTCTTGTTTTCTCTTTCTCTTTGTCTTTCTCTTTCTCCTTCTCTTGGGTGCAGTGAGGGTCCTATCACAGCAGCATGCAGTGGCAAGAGGTCTTATCCCAGTTTCAGAGGTACTGAAGGGGTTTAGTGGTGTAGGAAAATGGGGGAAAGGGGCTGGCAACACACACATCAGCTGTGGTTACTGCAGTGGAAGGCTGTGGAAGGGAGTATGTAGCCGTTGTCCTCTCATATTTTTCTCTTTGAGTCTTAACATTATGTTAACATATGCATTTTATTTCAGGTCAGTAAACCGGGATTGTTTGGAACACATTCACAATGCATGCTCCAAAACACAGGCATTGCAGTGCATGCTGTGTATTGGAACAATCTCAAAAGTTGCTACCATGTAGCAGATACATAATTACAGGCTAGAAACTTTGAAATGTTCAAAGGGCCACAAACCGCTAAACAAGCATGCTGAATTTTATTTTAAATCAGAAATATATTATTTTTCTTTTAACATTTGAATATGTGACAGAGAGTGAACCGAACACGCTAACTTGGATCACATAGAGAAATTTGAACTCTTTAGCTCTGTGATGATGACAAAAGCAGATCCAGCCATATACAACATTATTGCACATCTCATACGGAGCATGTGGGAGTTTTGGGGCACAGGAAATTTTCATGGATGATGAATATTTTAACTATTTCAGGAATCTGTTGTTTTGATGTACAGGACTGCTGTGGTTTGTAGTACGAGTAATGTGTTTGCGACTGTTTCGTTTTAAAAAGCCGAAACACATGATATGCTGATTTAGTTTTCAAGTTACATTTTTCATTATGTAATGTTTTCATTCAAATCAAAGCATGAATACACAAAGAAAACACTATAAGTTATTAGATTCAGTCATATATTTTCATGCTTTTTCAATTACATAAATTGTGCATTTACATTCCATCTCTGTTATAATGAAATTGACTTCACACAACAAAAACGGCTCCAATCATGGCATTTTCCAATCAGTGGTTGTTGATGTTCGTAAATGCTGGCTAACTCCTAAAACTACTAGTTCCTCGAACCTATACATTTACTTTGATGAATAGGGAGTTGCATTAAAAATTTAATAAAAGTACAATTTTACTGACCCCCCCAACCTTTGAAGTGTAATCTTCCTAAATGTCAGAGGTCAAATATCAGAGGTCTTAAGAGCTACATTAAATAATCTGTAGCCATCATTATCGCTCACATTCTGCTGTAGTAGTTTGAATAGAAACAGATCACAGCTTACAGATGGAGAGAAAACCTTTTTAACTAAAAATGCATGAATACTTTTCCTGACGTCTCTCTGGCTGCCAGTAGGATTTTTTTCCTGGGTGGCCACTGACACATGCTCATCCACAGAATTGGCCTGATAGATCCCTTGGGATGGACATACAGACAAATGTGGACACATATGCACAGCTTGTTTATTTTTGAAGGATTGCAGTTAGAATTCCTTGCTGAGTTTTGACTTTTGTCTGGCCTGCGACCCCTGAATTCTTCAAGCAGCAGGAGGGATGAAGTGTTCTTCACCTCTACTCTCAAACTTAGCTGATATACTGCTCACAAACATATTACACAGGTCTAGGAAAATTCATCTGCATGTGAATGTCTTGGTTAACAAAGCAGTAATGATTAGGTGAAATGAACATGCACTATAATAGTTTATGGGTTTAAGGAAGTGGTGTGAGCTGCTGTAATTACCTAACTAGCTTTGCTGCTTTTACTAGGAAGAAATGACAGCACAGGAGTGTTGAGTTTCATGGTAATCAGTCCAGATTTCTTTTTTTTTTTTTGTATGTGTCCTTTTAAATCAATAACGCGCAGGCCATGAAAAGCATAAAACATCTGTGGTTCATCTCTCCTTTTCTGTCCCATCCTAAATGAAAGTAATGAAACGCCATATCAGTGGACTCACTGGCACTTCATAGAGCTCAGCACCATGGTACCAAGAGCAAAGTCTTTTCTCGCTCTCCAAATGTGAAAAACATTTGGCTATTAATGGCAAACCCTTTCCTCTTAGATTTTTCCAAACTATCTGGGCTGCCAGTACAGCTTTTTGTGGCAGATTGAATATGTAAAGGTTGTGTATTAGCGAGGCTGTTTCATTCAGCGCTATTAGCCTTTTGTAGCCCTGCCACAGAGAAAAAACTTGAGAGCTTAATGAGTCTGAGCCTGATTGTTTTAACAGCTCACTGTGTCATTACCCTGGAAGCCTGACTAGACCATTAAATCACTGTAACAAAGGTCCTCTTTCTCATGCTCATCTCTCTATTTCTCTTTCATACTTCCTTCTCTCCTTTTGTAAGTGTGTCCTGAGTTGATCTCAAGTGTAAAGTATAGTGCCAAAGGCAGTTATAACACCAGTAATTTTCACAATATTAAAAGCAGTGAAAATATGCACACAGTCTGAGCTCCTTCTGTGAAAAATCATTTCAAAATGTTTAGATGAACTTTTAACTGGAGACTTCTGTTGTTTTTTATGTTTCCTTATTTCATGCTAATTTCAAACTAGTGTCAAACTTAAAGTGTTTGTTTATCTAAAAATCGGTATATCACAGAAATTTCATCTTTGCATGAAACAGTGATAAACTGTCCCTGTGAGTTGACTTTGTGTATTTGACTGTATTGACTGAATTACTGAAGTCATGCTGAGCAGTGAGCAGTGCAGTGCTTAATTCCACTTTAAATAGCCTGTGGGTGACTTATAATTATATTTTATCTGTAATGGGTAAAATCCAGTTGTTTGAGAAGCTGGATCCAGATTTTGCTGGAATGCTTTACTGCTGAAGCTTGCCAAACAGAGAAATATTTTCTCGAGGGGCCCATGATGTTGACCCCTGGCCTATGGCAGAACACTCATGGAGGTCTGAATCTGCAGTAAACTAGTGTCAGATATCGCTCTCTGAATCGCTCTGTCCCTGAGTGGGTATTGCTCCTGTTTAGAGCATTAACCTTTACCACCTGTCAGAATTAGCTTTAGATGTGCTGATTGTTGGACGTGTGTGAGATGCGTTGTTTCAAGTATGTAGCAGGATGTGATGGTGCCTTTGTGATTTGAATCTTTCATGTGTGATACAGAATGAAGAGGCGTTTTCCAGCTGTGCCAAGAATCATCAGATGTGATGATGTCCTTTCTAAAATACAAAAGCAGCTAAATAGTTTCCCATAAAACCATTTATGTGGCATCAAGTCAAGTAAGCTTTGTGTCATTTTGCTATATGTGGAACAAAATGTGCCTCACAGACCATGGTGCTACTGCACATATTCAAGCATATATACAGTATATAAAAATACACACACACAGTAGCTAACCTACTGAAGAAGTAATCTAACTGTAAAATATGTTAAATATGCTAAAAACATACACTTTGTATTTACTCGTATATCAACACGTAATGCAAGGGTCTACCATTTCTTTGCTGCCTTTTTTTGTTTCGTTTGGTTTAAAAAGGTCCTTTACCTGTCACAAAGGACGCGAGAAGGCGAGCGGATTCAAGTGCAGACTGTTTAATAAAGGACAAAGTGAGACAGGCAGGGTCGATCATCAGCAAAACAGGGTTATCGGAGGCATAGACAGAAGAGAATGGTCATCAAACGTAGTCAATAACAACAGTAAACAGAGTCCGAGGGGTGAGGCAAGGCGATAATCCAAACGAGAGCAGGGGTCTGCAACAATAGATTCAAAAACAGAGTAACAAGATATGCGGAAAACGCCAGATAGAACGACAGCACAATGAACCGTGACAACACAAACACATTAGTCACACAGAGTTCACATGGTGTTGGAGTGCCATCCAGGGCTGGCACATCCAGCTGATTGTGACATAGCCCCCCCTCAAAGGGGAGGCTTCCAGATGCCCCTAGGCTTAGGAGCCGGCAGGAAGGAGGCAGAGGAGACACCCACCTGGGCCGACTAGACAAGGATGCCTTCCTGGGCCGACCAGACTGGACTGTACAGAGCACAAACAAGTTAGTGGTGGACTCTTCGGCCGAGTTCATACCTGAGGCTGGTTCAGGGTGAGTGCAGGACAGAAGTGCAATGGCCTCCTTGGCAAATTCAGAGCTGAACAATACTCCAACGGTCCACTACTTTTCCTTTGCAGCCACTGGCCGTTTTGGTTTTGTTTTGTTTTGTTCAAAATAACCTCAAACTAGATTAAGATTTCAAATGTGTCCTTAGTCCAGATAATGAATTAAGTCCAGCTTCTTAATATTAAGATTAATAAGCACTACTGTGAGCTGTGAACAGACCACACTCAGTAAGTGCTAATATGCTGCTTTTAACGTCTACATGAGTGCTGCTCTTTAAAAGGCAGATAAATAACCCAAGAATCATAAAATAGCTCTTTTAAATAGATTACTCTTTTCATAATAGCTTTTTTTGTTTCCTATGGTTAGTGTAGTTTTACTGTCACTCTTTGACCCTGATGCAAAAATACTGCCTTTATGTCTAACAGGCTATTTAATAGTACTATTCTTCCCATAAACTAATTATGAAGTTCTAAATGACATTTAAGAGCCCATCCTGACCTGGCACAGACACATAAATTTCGAAGTCAAGCCAGTTTTCCATCTCCCTTGAGACCACTATCAGCATGAAAGAATTCTGCGTCTCTTACATCAACAGTTGCTGTGTTTAAAGATGCCTCGTCTTCCAGTGATCTGTGACTAGTTAAATGAGTCCTCTACGGCTACTTAGTGAAAGTAACAGCCTTTGTTTATAAAAGCTGCATGCTTCTAAGAGCCGTGAGAAGTCTGCTCCCTACAGTGCTACTGTTACTGGGTTTGAGTGTGTATGTCCCTGATTGCTCTCTGCAGGAGAAGTATTACGTATAAAGCATGCCATCGTTAATGGAGCGATGTGTTTAGTCAGTCTGGGTTGTAGGATACATATTTCAACACACACACAAACATATCTCAGCAGAGTCTCACATACCTAACCGCCCTGCGTGCTTCCATCGATACATTACCTCAGACGTCAACATTTAACTTAAACCTGTTTAAACATTCCTTTGCCAGTACATTCCACTTACCTGTCATCCCTCATTGATTAACTTCCTCTAACCTCCTTTAAACGTCCCTGTTTCAGAGGGAACTTAAATCAGCAGGCTTCTGGCTGTATTATTTACAGGGAAGTGGATCAGACACCTGCTAGTGGGTTTCTTCTGACGTTTTTGTTAGATGAATATTATACTGTGTCAAAGGTAATATTTATATGTTTTGATTCTGGATGTTTCTAGGTTACTGGTAGGAGCCCCACTGGAAACAAATGGACAGCATCAGACAGGAGATGTGTACAAATGTCCCCTAAGTAGAAGATCTGGGGGACCCAGCTGCACCAAACTCAATCTTGGTATGATGAAGAGTTCATTTTCATGCTTTTTTGTCTTAGTTATGTTTTTGTTTATTGAAGATAAATGAAAAAAGCATAAATATACAAATATATATTAATTTAGCCCGTATGTTGTGATGTCGGTTTGAGTAAAATTACATACTTTTAATAAAAAATAACATTTTAGTTGACAATATTATGTCAAAATTCAAGATACGAAGATAATCAAAATATTGAGTTCACAGAAATAACATGATGAGTACACTACTGCAGCTCAGAACTGCAAAATGTTTAGTTATTCATTGTTTGTGTTATAGTTCAGTGTTTTATTTTAATGAAATAAGAGTGTATTCACATTGTGACTGACACTGAAAGCTTAAAGCTTATTCATTTGTGCACATAATTTTAATGCTTAAAGAAATTTTTAATACTGCATATTATTTTCACGTTTTCTTTAATATTTAAATTAAAATTATGTAATTAATTTTTATAACAATGTACATGCACTTCATTATTGTTGACAAAATTAAACCTTAAATTGACTGGATTAGCACCGTATGACTAAGGATTATAATTACTGTACATATTTAGAATAGTTTTGTAATTACACTTCTAAAGAAATTGTTATTGTTTACTAGCAGTAAGGGTTTGCAGTTTGGGTAAAACGTTACCAGGCATGCCTTGTGAAAAGCAAAGGGGGGAAACACATTGATTCATTCAAATGCACTCCTGATCTGTAATGAAGTTTACGTGTGGATTCTTCACTACAGAACACAACATCTGTGTCAAGCATATGTGTTCTATGTAATGTTAAGCGTGTCGATACAGCCTTTCTGCCAGTTTTAATATGTGCATGTGTATAGACACACACACACATAACAGATGCACACTGCAGATAAAATCAGGAATGTCTAGACAGGATTAACAAATATGTTTACAGTTTAAGGAAGTCTTTCTGCAAAGTACATATGCCACATATGGACTGTGGCTGAATTTTATTGCACAGCCTATTTTTTGCCTCCAACATTTGTTCTTTTTTTTTTTTTCTTAAGGAAGGATATCACTAACAAATGTCTCTGAGCGAAAGGATAAGATGAGACTTGGAATGACCCTTTCATCCAATCCTAAAGACAACAGCTTTGTGGTGAGTTTGGATGGCAGGTTAGGTAGTTAATAATACATATTCATTGTAATGTGAAAGTCGTCTGCCATTTAAATGGTCTACAACACTAATATTGTTAAGTTTTTAAACACCATCCATTCCCTGTAGAATGTTGTGGAATTATTATTTAACATAGAAGGAGCCCATGAGCTTTATGTAAATCATAAATGCATTTATTAATGGAGCACTTAATAGTCTTTGTGATAATTCACAGGCTTGTGGTCCCCTTTGGTCGTACGAATGTGGCAGCTCATACTACAGCACTGGAATTTGCTCCAGAGTCAACGCCAGCTTTAAATTTTCCCGCACTATCGCTCCTGCTTTCCAAAGTAAGCACATGCACCTGCACCTTCGATTTAACTAGGAAAGTTTTTGCAGTGAAATTTTTGGTAATATGTTTCCACTTTCTGGCTTAACCATGGGCTTTATTTTTATGAATTGGGCCATGACAGGTTCTGGATCTGCCATATGCAATATATTGTGAAATGAATCTTCTTTTTAAAAAGAAAATGATCTTGACTGCTCATAAAGAGCTTAGTTGTTAAATCTTTTTTCGTTTTGATGAAAGATTCACAGACCTTGTTTTTTAAATGAATCGCTAAAATTCAATTTTGAACTACCACTCTTTGCTGTGCTTAATTGCCAAAGGCATCGAAACGTCTAATTTCCTCTTTCAGGGTGTGAGACTTACATGGATATAGTAATAGTCCTGGACGGTTCAAATTCAATCTACCCCTGGAACGAAGTTCAAGACTTCCTTATCAACATCCTGCGGAAATTCTATGTTGGGCCAGGACAGATTCAGGTGTTTTTGACTTTCTGAACAATGACAATGTGAAATATCAAACATGTCTTTATATCAAATGTGTGGATCATATGCTTGTCAGGTTGGAGTATTGCAGTATGGAGAAAAGGTGGTGTCGGAGTTTCAACTGAATGACTTCCGCTCTGTGGAGGAGGTGGTCAAAGCAGCACGGAAGATAGGCCAGCGAGGAGGAGAAGAGACCAACACTGCGCTGGGAATCAGTGTTGCACGGTAGTTTATGTAGTTTATTCCTGTGAAGGCAAAGCTTTTCAGCAATCATTACTTCAGTGTTCAGTGTCACATGATCCTTTAGAAATAACTTTAATAGTATAATTTGGTCCTGGCTGAACAATAGTATTAACTTTGTTTAAAAAAATCTTCATTCTACATACTGACATCAACAGAGCCCTAGAATGACATTTACAGAGCATAAGTTATAATCTGTGGATGTTTACAGCTCAGAGGCCTTTAAACAGGGAGGCAGAAGAGGAGCAAAGAAGGTCATGATCGTTATCACAGATGGAGAATCACATGACAACGCTGACCTGCAACAGGTCATTGAGGACAGTGAGAAGGATGGCATCACCCGATATGCCATTGCTGTAAGTATTGTTTTCTTTTTTCTTTTTTTTTGCTGTGACATTGATCAAATGCCCATTCTCATGCTAAAAATTACAGCCGATTCGGATGTTATCACGCGATTTGAATGGGCCGTTATCAGCCCATTCATATCGGTCAGTAGGGACCTGCTGCACCTACTGTTAAAACGTAAAATTAAATGAATTATTCTAGTGATTAAATTGTGTTTATTTAACGTCTACACCTACCCCAACCCTAACACCTACCCTTTACCATGATAGAAAAACAGTATTATTG
>JAUMHR010000052.1:11367800-11381421 GCA_032361145.1 Enteromius fasciolatus | reverse complement strand
GCAGGCCCCTACTGACCCATATGAATGGGCTGATAACGGCCCATTCAATCGAGTGATAACATCCGAAGCGGGTGAAAAATTATGAGGCAACCCATTTTAAAATGGGCTTTGGACCAACCATTGAGGTCACATTCAGCTGCTGACTAAAAGAGGTCCCGTGCTTTTAGCCCTGTTTATGGAGACTTATGCATTAGAATGTGGTCTTGGGCACGCAAGACAAATACGTCATGTTCAGGCTGTTTGATTCCTCACAACAGGTACTGGGCTACTACAACCGCAGAGGCATCAATCCTGAAGCTTTCCTCAGTGAGATCAAATACATCGCTAGTGACCCCGATGATAAGCATTTCTTTAACGTCACAGATGAAGCAGCTTTGAAGGACATTGTGGACGCTCTTGGAGAGAGGATCTTCAGTTTAGAGGGTTTGCCACTTTTCCACTCTAGCACCACACACAGCATTGCGTATTTATTCATAACACAGCCCAAAACCTCAGCCCGTAAAACATTTACATCTCTGCACAGCACTACACTGTAAATCTCATTGGACCAAATCGTACATTTTATACCACATCTCTTTGATATATACCCTCTGCCAACTCGCTCTTTAAGACCACTGAAAATGGCACTGCTCTGTTGTAAGAGATGGCAGATTTTTACTTTTCATATTTTGACTATATTTTACTAATAACCCCTGTGATCATTTTGTCTCTGTTTTCAGGGACTAGCAAGAATGGGACAGCATTTGGTCTCCAGATGTCTCAAGCTGGCTTCTCCACACACATAGTGGAGGTGAGTATTCATCAGTCTGTAGGTTCTCTTCTCGCCGACTTTATTTCTCAAGTTCACAGCTCTTTATTTCATCTCAATTGAAAGAAAAAACCTAGACAGGTTGATCGAGATCAGATTAAGACCTACTTTGTTTAAACCAAAAGGCAGACGTTTAGTGAATGGTTAGGTTTACTTACTTTGAACTTAAATTTTATCTTTCCTTCTTCTTAAACTTTCTTAATTTCTTTCTTCTCTTTCTCTATATGTCGCTGGTAGTAATATGATAGACCAAAAATATTACACCTTTACAAGCAGGAGAAGATAGATTTCTCCCTGATAATTCAAACAAGCTTCTTTCTGATTCTCATTCCAAAGAAATGAAAATAAGGCCCAGGTTTTCCCAGGGAAGGGATTATTGTGAAAAGTGTAGAGGAGCCACAACTCAGGGGAGAAGGAAAATGTTTTCTTTTTTTCTGTTCTGTCTGAACCCAGAGCTGATATCAGAGCTGGCTTGTCCTCCAGCACACACTCTCATACTGCTGTTCTGGCCATCTAAAAAAATCGGCCTAAACTGTACCTGGTGGGTCTGTATCCATCCAAGACCTGCTCCCAACTGCAGCGCTAATCATCTCTGTCCAGGTTGTACAGGTTCCCGATGCAACCCCTCTGATTTTTCCACTCCATCCCCTGAAGGCAAGCACAAACTGCTGTGAGAGTTATTAATATCTTTTTTTGTTTTTTTTCTTGTGGAAGAAGCAGATAGGAAAACTCCAGATGGCCAATGGGATGAGTGGAAATCTAATATATCAGGTCTCTGGATGCCTGGAACAGCATCTGTAACAAAATCAACTTAAGTGTTGAGAGGGATAAGTTGTTGGAAAGAATGTTTGCACTCTAGGAGAAAATCATACCCCTATATCCAGATGGTACTCTCTAAATGTGGGATCTGTGTAGGTTTAGATATTGCTTATATTTTACTCTTATTTTTTTTAAGTTTTGCCTTTTATTTCATGCACCTGAGCTTTATTTGTGGGTTCTTATTTTAAATTATCTCTAGATATTCAGTTACAAATATAAATACTTGTTGGTGTAACTTAATTTTACGTTAATTTAGGATAGATCACACTTGAAAAAAAGTCCAATTCAAATTTAGAGGATACTTAAATAAGCTGATGGCACCACGATTTCCTAGTTTGAGGGATTGATCTGTGATCAGGCTGATCCAGGCAGTCAAGGGTAATTATTAATTTAATTTGACCTTTACTAGTTTCACTTTCATTAAATAGCAATTCAAGTCCCACTGTCAAAAAACTCTGTGCCATGTGATTATATACTTTTTTGGAATAAACGCATCCCCTGTGGTGGGGAGTGTTACAAACTTCAAAGGTTTAACATTAGACTAACAAATGAGGGAAATCTAAAAATGCATGTTCAGTAAAAGTCTTATGAAGTCCTTGTTGAAAGAAAAGTGACGGTGGATTTATGGAAGCAGTGATGAGGTGCAATGGGCACCAGGTGCTCAACATCACATATAGTCAGCACTGTTCCACTTACTTGTGGCTTCACAGTGGAGCCAGAGCAGAAGTTGTTTAAAGCATGAGGTCACACCATAAAGGCACACAACACAGGACACCTTCTGGAAAACTGGTGGTTTCATTTATGGTGCATTTTTGTTCTCTGATTAAAAACCAAAAAGTCATGATTATCAGCTTTGTGTGTTTATGTTTAAGTCCTGAAGTATGGACTGAGCCAGAGCAGTGTGTTCTCAGTGGCCTGCAAGTTCGGTAAGAATGTTCTGTCTGGACTGGAATGGCTCAGAGCGTTGTTGTTTGTTTATATGAAAGAAACCGCCTTGGAATTTCAGTTCTTTCCAAACATGAACCCATGCGACTTGCTCTCATTCCGACTACTGTCTACATAATTAACAGTGCGGGATGCAAAGTATTTTGTCCATAAATTATGACAGAATAAACTCGTCACTAGGAAATAAATAGTTTCCATCGCAACTGACCGCAAAGCAGAAAAATTGTGAAGGAGCTGAATGAACACTGAGAAGATGCAATGTATGAATCCCTCTATTATGAAATTAGTTTCTGAGAGCTGTACAAACAACTTTTTTAATCTACGGTAATCCTAAGTAAATACAGTAAAATTTTGTAACACTTTAGAATAGGTTGCACTTGTTAACTATTAACTACCACTTTTTCCTCAATAAATTCTTAATTTGCTGCTTATTAATAGTTAGTAAGGTATCTGAAAGAATATCATTAGTTTCCTGAATTAAATGTAATTGTAGATTATATTCATATGCTTTGTCTGCAGGATGGTATTTTAGTGGGAGCAGTGGGAGCTTATGACTGGAATGGGGCTGTGCTGAAGGAGACTCGTCAGGGTAAAGTGGTCCCACCAAAGTCGTCTTATGAACAAGAGTTCCCAGAAGAACTGAAGAACCATGGAGCATACCTGGGTAAAGAATTCAAACCTAATACTTACAACAGCAGCTGTCAGTGGTAATGATTGACAGGCCCCAGTATGATCTGGCTATATCTAATTGATGTCTGCTTTTTTAATGTTCTTCATTCTCCATTCTGTGCAGTTTTATTCTTTTGATCCTTTTTCTTATCCATTTCGTCTTTCTCATTTTGTGTTTGTAGGTTACACAGTGACATCAGTGGTTTCAGCTCGCAGTGGCCATTTATATGTAGCAGGAGCTCCTCGGTTTAACCATACGGGCAAGGTCATCATCTTCACCCTGAAAAACACCGGAGAGCTCACTATATTACACTCACTCAAGGGACAGCAGGTAATGAATTTACAAATATGCTTACAAACACACACAAGGTCAGTGTTTGTACACAGTGCTGCTCTGAATCATTATTGTTTACAGCAGTTCTGAAGTCCTCATACTGTACAACCAACAGTAATCAATTGGTCATTATGTTTTCAATTTGGTACATTTCTCTCCTGGCTTTCATTTGCAGTGTGTGGACTGTCTAGATTATAAATTTGCCCAACACAGCCCATGTGCTTCTCATCACAGTCCAAAAGCATGCAAATAAATTCGCTCTCACAAATAAAACACAGAGATAATGAATATTTTTTAAAGGAGATTAACATTTAACAGGTGATTAGCACCACAGTAAACAGCCTTAAATATAACCCTAGGAACTGTGCATAATTGTTCATGTGCCTTTATATTTATAAAGCATATGGGTAGTTGATGAATAAAAACTGTGGTGTGACAGAAAAAATGTAGAAAAAAACTTTACACACAAAATAACAATGTATCTTCATTCTTAAGTGTTTTGGCATTTCTCTGTCAAACCATAGGACACATTGAAACGAATATAATAACATTTAATATAATTAATTTTAATATAATTATAAGCATATAAGAGGACAGTGCAAGTAAAAGTGACTCCCAATGTATTTTTATGCTTACATCAGTGTATATCCAGTCATTAAATTCATGTCCTTAAGCACCACTAGTAATCATTGTGGTCTTGATGGATGTGTTTGTGCAGATTGGGTCATACTATGGCAGTGAGATTGCTCCAGTGGATCTGGACGATGATGGAGTGACTGATAACCTGCTGGTGGCAGCTCCCATGTTTTTCAGTGGAGGCTGGGAAAAGGGCAAAGTCTACATTTATCGAGTCACAGAGCAGGTAAAGTATCTTCAGCCCTTCGGCATAATCTTGCAAAAAACAACTTAATTAGCTATTGACTAGCTATTATATTACCTCCTGTTTACTTCTCACCCAGAATACAACACTACAGATGTTGCATCTTGTCTTAAAGCAGAAGGATCTAACTCCAAAACTGTGCCTGCATCATTAATGCACTTCCTCATTAATGGTTTTACATAAATACTGACAGGCTTTTGCCACCTGCCATACTTCGCATCAGAGAGTAGTGGAGGGTGAACTCAGCAGGAAAATATTTCCCCCTTGAAATGTAATTATATGAAGCTCACAGAGAGAGAGCTGCTATAATAAATGGAAAAAACTGGAGCGCATGGAAGAGCAATGCTGTGAATAGAGCAGAACTCCATCTTTATTCATTTAGCTGGTATAAGCTATTTCCTTACGGCTTTAACCAGGAGACCACAGTACCTCAGGTTGCAGCCAGACTCTGGGTACATCAAGAGTGCAGGTCATCTTTTCTGAAATAATTTATTATGGTTAATGCCACTGCTCTTCAGAAAATGTACAGTATATATGGCCCTCTTCTCTTCTCTTCTCTTCTCTTCTCTTCTCTTCTCTTCTCTTCTCTTCTCTTCTCTTCTCTTCTCTTCTCTTCTATTCTCTTCTCCTGTAATCTGATGCTATTATAGGAAGGCTGAGAAAACAACTGATTTCACATGTCTGTCGTCTATAGCCATATATTTTCAGAGAGAGATTTAGGAATTTAGGAGGAGGGTGATGTGCATGGCTAATTACTCTCCCAAATACTTGGCTGACGTGAACAGTCTTTGCTTTGAGAAACTGCACCTTTCCCTCAGACTTTCCACCCATTTGAAACTAATTGTTTTCAGAAGCACAAATACCTGCTAAACGACCTCATCTTAAGTGATAATACATTTTAGTTCATTTGACCTTGGGAGTCTGGTTTGGACTGTAACAGTAAATGTTTGTGCTTAAAACTATTTATTTCAGTCTTGTGAAAGACTTTTCAATTTGTTGGATAAAGTCAGCAATGTCGCTCAAATTTCTTACATAAACACATGGTGGGTTGTCGTCGTGGTTTCTGGATCTGGATAACAAATTCCTCAAAAGATTGTCTCTGGTTACAGAAATGTTTAGCTCTTATCCATGATCTAAGTGGATATTTCCCTCATAAACAGCCTCTTTTGAGAGTTCTACATTTATTTATGATTGGATTGTGATATAAAAAATAAAAAATGCTCTAATTTCGCATTGAAAGTTTCACTGAAAATGTTTGCAATATAAACTTTCATGTAAATAGGTTTCTTTATATGTCTTTTAAACCATAATATTTATACATACTGTATTCCAAATGTGTTTTTTCAATTAAGACTTCAATATTTTAGTTTTAAGCAAAAGCACCATTGAGGTATGGTTAGAAATAGAGTACAGTCCAGTGCATTTTCAGTTCATTGTGAGGTGAGCTGACTTCATTAAAGAAATATCTGTACATTGTGAACCTATTAGTTTGCCCCCCACCTCTGCTAATTTCAACTTTTATGGAGCACCAAGGCTGTTTTTGTTCTCATGCTGTAATTAAATTATGTCTTCCCTCATGGCAGCATTTTTTGCTTGTTTTCCCATCAGCCTCGTTTCATACTGGAGGGCTCGCTGGAGATTTTAGATCAAGGTCAGAATGCCCGTTTCGGCTCTGCTCTGGCCCCCGTGCCTGATCTTAACGGGGATTCATTTAATGATGTGGTAATAGGAGCTCCGTTAGAGGATGACCACAAAGGAGCCATTTACATCTACCATGGCCAACGCAACAGAATACTGAGGAAATATAAACAGGTAATGCATAAATGTCCTGCTACTCTCTCTTAATTAATCCGCATGTATTTGCTTTGAGTAGTTAATTATGGCAAGACTTTACATTCATTTCTTCTTTCTGTCAGAGGATTGGTGCTATTCAGTTGGCCCCAGGTCTGCAGTACTTTGGTCGTAGTATCCATGGGATGATGGATATGAATGGAGATGACCTGGTGGATCTAGCTGTGGGCTCCCTTGGTGCTGCAGTACTTCTATGGTGGGTTTCTAACACAGGGTTATTTACACTTTCCTTAAAGGAATAGTTCACTCATTTTTTTTTTATTTACCCTCATGTCATTCCAACCCTGTATCAGTTTATGTCTTATGTTGAACAAATAAAAAAAAAATTGACGTTTCTTTGAAGAACCAAACAATTGTTTTCCCCATTAATTTAAGACTATGAAGGTCAATATGGACCATTGACTATTTGATTTCCGTCATTCTTCAAAATATCTTCTTTTATGTTCAACATAAGAAAGAAAATGCAGGTTTGGAACGACATGTGGGTGAGTAAATGATTAAATTGTAATTTTTGGGTAAACCATCCCCTTAAATATCTCAAAGTACAATTTTTGCTGTGCTGCAGGACTCGAAGTGTTGTCCAAATCCATGCTGTTGTTCGATTTGAGCCCAGCAAGATCAACATATTCAATAAAGACTGTCGGAGAGGAGGGAAAGACGTGACCTGCATGTCAGCTATTGTATGTCTGAACATCACAGCTCGGACTCCTATCAGTACTTCACAGGAACTAGGTCAGTTTTTGTATTTTTATTACAAATATTTCAATTGCCACTGTAAATAATAAAAACACTGAACTTTTTTTTTCTTCTGATTCTAAGTGAAGAAAGGTAGTTTAATCTCTATAGATAGTTGCTCATTTATGAAATCAGGGTTCATTTATGAACTTATAAATCTTTGTGAATCGACTTCTTCAGTTGTACTTCTGCATTGCAACAGTTCTTTGGCCAAAGGGTGAAAAGCTTAGCTTTCACCCAAAAACACTCTATACTGAAAATCCTTTTGGATGACAGGAAGTTATGGAAATGCTTTGAAAGCAGCCGTTTCCTCTCATCATATAGCTCACTTTGACTATCTCTTGGTTACAGTATTATTACAGTTAAACAGTTGACAGCTGGTGAGGTTTACATACCACCGACCAGCTGCATATCCAGTGTAGTTCATTTAAGGTTCCCCTGCTAAGCACGCCACGTATTAGAATGAAAAAGATATCATCAGTAGTGATGAATTGTTCAACATACACTAATCTCTTGATCTTTCCTTTGTTGCTTTGTTGATTCAAGATTTACCTTGGGAGCGGAAAAGAAAAGCTGCTTAGCAAGCTCTATAAATTTGAAAGTAAAGTAGACATTGTATGATAACACTGGCAGAAAAATACAAAATAAATGAGTATAAAAGTCTTTTTAGCTTGTGTAATACTGTGTCTGGAAGCTAAAGTCTCTAAAACAGCAGACAAGATCAATGGCCTTAATGGCCACAGATATTATAGATATCAGACTTGTGTTTAATGCCTTACGCATTAAGTCGTTCCTGCGCAAGTAGAAACACAAAGTGATGCAGAATGCATTAAAATGCCTCAGTCTCTCAGGACAGGGCTAGTTAGTGTTTGACACATGCAGTTTGAATTAAGGCCTTGGTGACCATTATAGGTTTGTTTTAAAATACATGTGCTGGAAGGTCAGGTTCCTGTGTAACGCGTGGGACCACAGAGCAGCACTGTTTTCAGTTAACCTTCACGACCCCAGAGCATCTCCATCATGTATTTCACGGGTGTGAAACCAATGTAATGGTCTCAGAGAGATGGCATGTCTTTGTCTTTAGGGTCATCCAGGGGAGTCAGACTTCTGGGAAAATTTCAAATGAAGGCACATATTTTATTTTGTTCTAATTCTCCATGTTGAGGGTTATGAATATGTTAAGCTTTTAAGTGTGTGGTTTATTGGTACACATTTTTTCAAATTTATGAGATTTTAAAAGGTTTATAGGCTTTTCTCAGCCAATGAACAAGGTTCAAATTGTCTTTTAGCAAACTCCTGTTTAAACCTTGACGGAAAAATTAACACCCTTCATGTCATTCAGGTCTCTTAAAAGGGTTTTCCTTAAGATTTGATTTGTATTTTAAGTTCTCAAAACATCCAGATTGCTCTCAGATCTCCTGAGTATCATCAATTTCACCTCTGAGTCTCTTAAATCTGTCAGTAGTCCACACATGGTAGAGCACTGTTGTGTCCATAAATAAATAGCCATAAAGTTGATGCTGTGCTTCTTTCGTTATATAACTAATGCCTTCAATTTAACAATAATGCAAACCATGTATATATTAATAAATGAGCATTCTACCATTCAAAGGTTTGGGGTCAGTGAGATTGTTTTCTTCTTTTTTTTTAAGAAATGAATCCTTTTATTTTGCATCTATGGATCACATAGATTAAACAGTGACTGTAAAGAGATTCATAATGTTCATAAAGTTATTTCTATTTCCTTTTGTAAACATTCTGTTTAGCAATGAATCCTGAAATGTCATTTTAAAATGAATTCTAAATGTTATTTTGAACAGTAATAATATTTCACTACATTACTGTATTTTGATCAAAGACATGCAACCTTGGTGAGCATAAAAGATATTTTCAAAAACTTATTTATTTATTTATTTATTTATTTTTACCAACTTTTGCATGATAGTTTTTATTCCAACACATTATCTGGCATTAATTGTAAATCATTTGCAAAGTGATAAGTAACAAAATATTTGATAAATATTTATGCAAGTATGATAAATGTTATATTTTATACATTTTTCAACAAACCTATGATGGTCACCAAGGCCTTAATTCAAACTGCATGTGTCAAACACTAACTAGCCCTGTCCTGAGAGACTGAGGCATTTTAATGCAGTCTGCATCACTTTGTGTTTCTACTTGCACAGGAACGACTTAATGCGTAAGGCATAAAAGTCTAATATCTATAATATCTGTGGCCATTAAGTTCACTGATCTTGTCTGCTGTTTTAGAGACTTTAGCTTCCAGACACAGTATTACACAAGCTAAAAAGACTTTTATACACATTTCTTTTGTATTTTTCTGTCAGAGTTATCATACAATGCGTTTACTTTACTTCCAGAGCTTGCTAAGCAGCTTTTCTTTTCCACTCCCAAGGTAAATCTCAACAAAGGAAAGATCAAAAGATTAGTGTATGTTGAACAATTAATTACTCTTTGTCTATGACAAATATGTCACTCTAGGGTATGTTCACTATATTCCTTTCACTTCTTCTAGCTATTAGCTATAATGCTTTCTTTGAGGAGAAGCGCTTCAACCCTCGAGCCGTGTTTGACGACCCGGATCGCCAGCAGCCACAGAATCTCACACTGCTTCCTGGAGAGGAGACGTGTGACCACATCTACTTCCACGTCATGGTTAGCTCTCACCTCTTAGGTCACCAAAGTTTCATAACAAGACATTTGTGTTGCATTTAAAATAATGCAATGACAACTCAGTTCTGTTATATGCACTTTCTTTTCTGTTCATTCAGATTTTCCGCTGCAATAGCAGCATTCCTATTTTATTAAGTTGACTTTCTAGTATTACAACAGCAGATTATATTCTTCCAGATTACTCTTTTATAGCCGTTTATTTATATTGAGAGATTTATGATGTTGTAATGTTGATACAGGAGACTACAGACTATGCCAGGCCCATTATATTCACTGTAGAAACTGAACTATTGGATTTGGATCAAGGCCCAGCTCTGGATGATAGCTGGCCCACTACAGTAAAAACACAGGTGAGTGTCTGTAGGTCAAGAGAAACCTTATTGTTAAGCTGTATATCGTTTGTTTACAACATTAACACGCACTATGAATTCATTATGACTAAGTAATAGCAATAATTACATCTAAAAAATTCTCTCCAGCTTCCCTTCTGGAACGGGTGTGACGAAGATGACCACTGCGTTCCAGACTTGGTGTTACAAGCTCAGACTGATCTAATGAATCGCAAGTAAGTGAAAGCTCACACACATATGCTAAAACACTCACTTGTACACATGCTCATGCCCCTCACTTCTTCCACAGGCAGTTCTGTGCCCAGGCGTTTCGAGCAGGCAGTCTATTATGTCGGAGTCAGATGCCAGCAGAACCTTCTGAACGCATTATAGAGGGATCCAGGAAGAGGATGGTGGTAGATGTACGTCTGGAAAACAGAGGGGAAAATGCATATGGAGCTCAGCTTAACATCACTAACACTCCAAATCTACGCTTCTCCAGCCTTATAGTGAAGGTACAACAACACTCTGATGGCTTATGTTTGGTTGTTTGATAACTGATAAGGACTGATTGTTCGCTTCAGTCAGGTCTTGATTGATACTAATGAACTTTGTGGAAAACAAAACGAATGTAAATTTAAATCAGGCTGTTCTCTCCGTCTCTATTTACAGGACAACTCTGAAATACATATAGACTGCCGCAGTGAGAACAAACGAAAATATGAGAAGTCTTGCAATATCAGTGCACCCTTTATGAGAGCAAAGTCACAGGTGAGTTTTATTGCCACATTTATGCATTTACAATAAACCATATCAGAAATCTCAAGCAGCTGTATATTTACTCTTACACCAATATCGACATTTTAATCAAGCTTTTTGTGCCAAATAAGTTCTCCAGTGATGTTACTATAACTACACAACTGATCAAAAGTTTTTGTTTGAACAGAAGAAGTGTTTAATGCTTACAAAGACTGCATTTTTTTATATAAAAATACTGTAAAACACCATTAAATATTATAAAATGTATTAAATATTATTACTATTTAAATTAAAAACATTTCTATTATAGTTCTTAAAGTGATCTTTGATGCAAAGTGATTCCTGATGCAAAGCTTAATTTTCAGCAGCCATTGCTCCAGTCTTCAGTATCACATGATGAATGGCACATGTGGAAAACAGTTGTGCTGCTTAATATTTTTGTGGAAACAATGACACTTTTTCAGGATTCTTTGACGAATCCGAAGTTTAAAAGAACCGTATTTATTTGAAATAAAAAATCTTGTATTTTATCAGTTCTTTAGATTTATTTAATGCATCCTTGCAGATTAAAAGTATTCATTTAAAAAGCTTTTTAAAAGTATGTGAAGAATATGTGAAGTACTGTATGTGTCTAAAATAAATGGTTGGTGTGATGTTTTTCAAATCCCGTACAATTTAGCAGCTAATGCTTTTAGCATACTGCACTGCAGAATTATGTATTGTATAATCCTAAAAGATGCGTTATTGCCATATTCTGCCACACTGTACATTTAGAGGTTATTCCAGGGACAGCACTAGCCGTGAATGAATCAGGTATTTATGTAGCTGTCTATGCTCTAGAAAACCTTGCTTACACAAATATATTGGACCACACAGTCAAAAACCATATAGATGTACTCGTATTACTCCTCAGAACTGTCAGGATCTATCAATCTTTACGTCTGGAATGTTCCACAGGGCATAAACATACTCACAAGGTCACCAGCGCACAAAAGTTACAGAATTATCCTTTTTCCTGCTGACCCTTAAGCTTGCATTCAGGCATCTCCAAAAGAAAAAAAAACATGAGGCAAGAATGTAATGCAAGAATACTGTTACCATACGGTTACTACGTCCAAACAGAGAAAAGCCCATCAATCACACGGCTTGCACCACAGAAGCCTGTCCTGTGCTAGGGCACTGCTTTGATAGGAAACGGGTCAGCAGCTTCTCACAGAGTCCTGATTCATTTTCTTGAGGTTTGGGGGTCATTGGAGCTTCACTTGTGGCTACAGGGAGAGATTTTATTGGCCCACTTGGGAGCCTGGTTCAGCTCAGAACAGTATGTGATGGGGTGAAAGTGGAATAAAAGGAGGAAAACTCCAGAGGAGAGAACGTAAAAAGGATTTTCCATGCTGCTTTGTGCCACATCTCGCCGAGCGGGAATGAAGAGTTTGCCCACATAGCTGTGTCCAAATGCTTCCATTTCTCTAAGCAAGAATAAAACCAGCTTTAAAGGGGTAGCTCACATAAAAATAAACATTCTGTCATTATGTCAAACCTATATTCTTTTTCTGCTAAATGCAAAAGACAATATTTATTGCTTTGGGCAGTAAGACCTCACTGAGCTGATCTTCATTGTATTGAGGAACAGTTGAAACATTCTTCAAATTATCTTCTTTTAGAAAAAAGTTCAATGATTTTGGAATGACACAAAGATGAATGCTTTCATTGGATCAGACTACAGTATATTACTACAGTATAACTGCATGGAGACACTGAAGTGGTGGCTAGATCAGTTGCTCCACAAACTGCACCAGATGTTCGTTGGGAGAGTCTGTGTATCATCTGTATCTGTGTTTTGTCACTATGAAGTGATGTGTATACAGGATGTGGAAGCTAATACCTCATGTGGTGGTTAGACTGCTCAGAGAATAGCCAGTAGCAGTGGATGAAGCCCCTTCTTCCGCACAAAATGAATGTTATTGGTCTTTAGAAACAGGCTAGAGGCAGACTAGCATAAAGAGTCTTGGCCTGTTTGTGTCAGTCTTGTATATCCAGACAGGCTGTCTGCCCTGGAAAATATTGGTTTATCTTTAAAAATGTAAGTTTTGGATTTGATCAGGGTATACATTTGAATTTTGTAGGCCGGGAATCCAAAACCTAGGGATGAGCTCATTTTTGAGCATGTGTGTGAGGTTAGAATGGATGAAAGAAAAACTAAACGGTAGCGTGCAAGAAATTATAAGGAGGGACAAAGGCACTTTGATTAAACATTACTCTATTTCTCGCTCCCCAGGTAACATTTCGTTTGGAATTCGAATTCAGTCATTCCGTGCTGATGGATCACGTACGGATCATGTTGGAGGTTATCAGGTAGGACATGCTTTGTAAATATTCATATTTTAAAAATATGTGTACAGTGCAATTAAGAATATGGATAAAAATGAATTTATTTATTTATTTTATTGTAAATGTTTCAATTAAAAAACATTATTATTAGATTCAGACAAATCTAGAAGAAAATTCGATTTCAGGCAAATGATTTACTTAAAAAAAAAAAAAAAAAAGCTTTATTTTTGGAGCACAGTTTTATCCTCTTGAGCACAAAACAAAAACACACATTGATCACTGGATGACTAAGTGGCCACATTGAAATCTGCTAGATGTGGTCACAGATAAAGTGTCTAGAACATTGCTGATGGTTTGGAATGTTATGAAACTCTTCTGGACACCGACGATGCCTGAGCTGGAATGTTAAACTCCTGATATATGCAGCCAAGTGTCACTGTGCAGTGAATCACAGGGTGAGCATA
>JAUMHR010000052.1:11354771-11367700 GCA_032361145.1 Enteromius fasciolatus | reverse complement strand
TTGTTATTACAATTTGCCTTAGATTTCCAAAACTATTTATAAAGGCTGGAATACACTGCATGGCTTATTCCCAAACGATTTACAGTCTAGATGAGTCTGTGCTAGCTGCAGAAAGTCAGAGACAGTTTGCAGATTTGAGTTGAGAGATTGGGTTTTTAGCGTCAGACTATGATTGCATCCATTTGGATAATATGCAACATGTTTTATATTTCATGCGATTTTAAAATGCATTTTGTTTTCAAATATAAATCTAAATATTCTAATTATTCAGATACTGATACTTCAGAACTGATTTACAGTTAAATGTCTGCATTTGGCAGAAGCTTTTAAAGTATCTTGCATCACATATCATTCAATAATTACGTTGTATCAATTCATGCATTCTTTGAGAGTAGAACCCATTGCCCTGGCATTGTTAGCACCTTGCTGTATTGTTTGAGCTCCAGGAAAAATATTAATAGTGATTTGTGCCTTTTTGTATTAATAGTGCTTTGTGCCTTTTTTCCATCAGGTTGGTGGAAGTCATTGTATCCCTCCTCAGCATGTGGCACACAGTCGGGCGTCTCCAGAGGACCTGTCACGAACATCCCGACTGGTAAGATCCTCTCTGCACAGGCTTAAAGTGTCTGCCTGTTATCACCGGCAAAATGCGTGCCACATATAAAAGTCTGGCTTTACAGGTTGCCTGGTTTAGGTTCACTTTCAGATATGAGATGTTGATTTAATGTGCAACAGCAAAGCACTTCTCTGTAAAATAGTTGGTTTTGTTCTCTTCAAATAAAGTCACTTGAATTTAATAAATTGTGTCATAAATTATTGGTAAATCTAGTTCATCTTCTACCAGTTCTAGAAATGTTATTGTGTTTTTGAAGATTCTTGTATGTCTGAGGTAGGGAGTTTTGTAATGCAGCTCTAATGCACATCAGATTCCCACCACAAACAGCTGGGTTTCATCAGAAAGATTGTCTGTTTGTGAGAGAAATGTTCCTTGCTCTTTTGCACAGAACTACTCCAACACCCTGATGGTGCCAGTGCAGTGTACCGTCAACCTGCCTTCCTACAGAGACATCAGCGTGAAAATTGGTGGATCCCTTCGTACTGATGCACTGCATGCGGTGAGTAGCTGTGACTTTGCAATAACAATCTGATGACGATGAAGCAGTATAATGTGGAAAGACCTTGTAATCAGGGCACATTGTTCGCACACAAGATGAAAGCTTTGGTCGAGTGGAGGATATCCAAAAACCAATGCAAAACTATGATCAGACCAGTAATTAGAGACCAGAAGTCATGCAGTACATGCAGACATACTACAGTCTGGTTTTGTTTACATTGTTTTCACCCCTTTTTTCTCTCACTCAAAAACAAACAAAAAGCAGGCTTTGAAATTACAGTGACACCAGAAAGTAATTTGGACACTTAATCCACACCCGAAATGTCTGCAGTAAAAAGTCAAAGCAGGTGGCATTTATTTTTAAAGAAAAAAAAAACACACATTTCACAAGAATACGTTTTGCTTAGGCAAAATATATATTGTTTGGAAGTAAGAAATATTATTTGCATAATTAGTGCTGTCAAATGATTATTATCATGATTAATTGCATCGAAAATAAACGTTTTTGTTTACATAATATGTGTATATACTGTGTATTATGTATGTATAAATACACACACATGCATATATTTAAGAAAATATTTATGTTTATATATTAAATATATATGTAAGCATATTATATTATGTAAGCACTTTTTTGTGGATGCGATTAATTGCAATTTATTCGTTTGACAGTGCTAATCATTTGTGGTTGTCAAATGTTACAGTTATTTACGATTGCTTACACACTAAAATTTTATTTTTCCCACAATTAGCAAAACCTTACACTCAAGGAGCAAAACACAAGGCTAGATTTGCACAACTGTAAGCACATTGTCAGCTTCACACTATTTGCAAAACATTACACACTTGTATACATCAGACACATTGACTGTCAAATTACCACTCCTATGAGCCAATCTGTTAAACACAGCCATCAGGTGCACAAACAAATGATTGCTAAATTGTAAACACATCAATCAGGTTTAAGCACTATACAATACAATATTGTCAGGTTTTTTTACATTATTTTGTATGTTTGTTGTTGTTGCTGTTGACTGTAACAGTAACCTGTACTGGATACAGTATTTTACATTTGTCTGTTGTTTGCTGAGCTAACGGTGTTATGCACAATACTGTATTAGCATGACGACATGTTTTGTTGTGATTCTCCATGTTATTTGGGTAAATGGAGAGAAACTAATGAAACATGTCCATAGTTAATATTGGGATAAGCATTATTTCAATAGGTCACTTTAGACATGCAGTGTGCACTTGGTTTGATATTTTGGGTCTGATATTACAGTTTTTGCCTATTGCTTAAACACTAAAACCTAAACTTTTGGTATCTTACCCTAAACACAGTGTAATCATAGCTTAAAAACTAAATCACCTGTTATCTTTGGGGAAACACTCTGTTCTAAAAGCAAAACTCATCTGGCAATTGTAGACACTGACATACACTCCTGAAATCACCTACACAAAAAAACAGAACACCAATTGGTCGGAGCCTTAGCACTACAAAAAGACCCCAGGAAAGACATTCTGAGAACTTTGCAAGCGTGGAGGCAATGAGAGTCAGAGTAAGAGGACAAAGAGAGAGAGAAGTCAGACTTGGAAGAGGATGAGTACCAGTGTGGAGACGTGTGTCAGATGACATCAGGGCTACTCTGGTGGACCATGTGATAAATCATGACCTGTCCATGCAAAGAGTCCACCCTAACCTTAGTTGATACACACTAGCATCAATAATAAGGGCGTTCTGACTGGAGAACAGCTATATCCTCAGGTTTCTACTCCAGACTGTACCTACTATATGCGTCACATGATTCTTTATCATATTACAGTATTACTAGAAAGTGGGATCCATAAACCCCCTTCAGCCCCCCACCACACACACACACACACACACACAAAACAAGCATATATATTTTCCCCCAATAGCAATTTATCCAATTTATTTGCTTTTGTTTTGTTGCTAAATTTGATGATTTGTGATTCAATTTCTCTTTATTTCTGTAAGAATGTTTTTTTTTGTAAAACCTCTTGTTTGATTACTGCATAAATTCTACTTTTGAGTTTTACAGAAGACTGAGTCTGAGCAAATGACAATAAAAAGGGAAACACAAAGACTGCAGTGTTTTATATAAAGCCTATCAGTGTGTTGCTGCTGATATGAAAGAGTAATTCAAACGGTGCTTGTGTGTATGGTTTTGTTGAAAGAATTTCATTTTTAGAAAGGAGTGTTAAGTTTTGATTGCAGTGTTTCGTTCTGGCATAGATGTGAGTTGTTAATCTCCAAGTGCTATGTCTTATTGGCATGTGTGTAGAGTTTTGACACGAAGGGCCAAATTTCGCAAAAAGTGTGCTACAAGACTTTTTCTACAACTTCTCTAGCTTCCCTCTTTATTAGAGCTTGCTCTCTTCGACTTTGTCACATCCACTGGAGTAAGTGTCCGTCAGAGAACCTGAAAACTGTTTTTCTTGTCACGGGCAGCTAAAGTTCAAAACCCTCGAGCTGGTGACGACAGCCTCAGTGGAACTGAACCCATCCAGCCCTATGTTTCTGCCTGAAGAGAAGCCGGTCAGACATGTGAGTCATCCTCTATACACTTCAGCATTTACAGAAAGCCACGTTACAGAAACATTTCTGGACAACATAAATCCATGACTGAATTTGTGAAGACGTGGTTAGTATGAGAAGTTACTGTTGTCTTTTCCATCCTTGGCAATTTTAAAAAGACTAAAACACCGACAAATGGCATGTTTTCATTCATCTGTCAAAAAGACTTAAGAACAATTGTACACAAGCATGTAACATAAACATCTTTACGCTAACATTACTGAATGTTCAAAAAATGAGGTGCGCTGCTTTTCTCATGCCAGAGCCTAACGTTTACACTTCAGTGTGTCTTCTGGTGACCTACTGTGCGTGTTGTTTCACCACAGTAAAAGAACCTGGAGCCAAGGGGACCGAAAGGACCAGCAGCACAGTTTAGTTCTCTTCTCTTCTGCATTGCTGTGAGGTGATGCCATCTGTAGGCAGGACAGAAAATAGGCCGAAATACTAACATTAGGAAATCTGAACTCAGCTGCAGCAGATAAAATATGAAAACTTAAAATATGACAATTTGTTTCAAACAGGTACCGAGATACAGAGATAAAAAAAAAAAGCTCTGAGGAACCCACCATTCATACCACAAGCAGTTATACAAAGATCTCTGATGAAGCAGTATAGCTTGTGATATTTTTATATGTGTTTTTTTTTCTCAGATAATCCTAGAGATCAGGAAAGAGGAGGATTATCGTGTTCCCATCTGGATTATTATAGGCAGCACACTTGGAGGCCTGTTACTCCTCTCACTTCTCATTTTGGCACTTTGGAAGGTAATGTGTCCTTATTTTTTAAGCATGGGTATGGACAGGAAGGGCAGAGTGTATCTTAATCTTTGGATTTTTTTTTTCTTTCTTTACTCTGATAGTTAGGGTTTTTCCAAAGGCAGAAAAGGCGTGAGGAGACTGAGAATGAGGCTAATGGCAAGATGATGGAAGAGCGATAACGCAGGCTGCTCAAGAGGGTTCAGACAGGCCTACATCTCAGGGACAAACCAACAGCAACATTAGACGTCTCTGAAACAGAGCGAAAGGGAGACAGAAAGAAAAACAGGACTTGAGGCGATGAGGAAAGGAGAGGGATTTGCTCTGTGCACTGGACGACCTGTTGTTCAACCATGAAAAACACTGCAATCACGCTCGCCATGCCTGCACTGCTTACTGAGCCGACCCTGCAGATGGGTCTCCATCTTCAGATCAAAACCCTCAGATTACATGTTGAGGACAGTCTTATGGCAGAAGATGGATTCAGAAAGAAAGCTTTTTTTCACAGGGTCTTTGGAAACACAGTCATTCGCGTTTGATCAATTCCAATGTGTGACTCTGCAAATATACAAGAGAAACCTCAAAGGGCTGAAACTCTATGAAACAGCCATGTTTTCTGGTGCTTCTTCTTGGACATCTGGAAAAAAGTGACATCTTGGTGGGAAAAAAGTGCAAAAGTTAGCTCATTTTATTGTAATGCCCGTCGTTATTATATGTAATGTAATATTAGGCACTGGAGTATGTAGCTCTGTTTTTTTTGCAGTGGCCATAATTTATTGAATAGAAAATGAACTGTTCTGGACTTTACTACAATTTTGTAAAGAATTATTCTCCTCTAATATTCTAAATAATTATACTTCAGCATTTTATGTTTTTCTATATGCTTCTTTTTCAGTTTCAGATAACAATAGATGTGGACATTTACTATTCTTTTTTTATATATTGATGCACTTTTTATATTGTAGAGATACAAACTTGAATTTTGTAAATATACAGGTTATCTTTGTTACACAAATTTCAATTGTTTGCTTTCATGAGGATTGTGGTGCATTTCTAGTGAGACATCAACCCCAACTGTTGTGATTAAGCAGCACATCCTCAAATATGCTTCACACCTCAACAAGTAGCCTTTGAGAAAGGGTATGCTTACTGTACAGTACGTCATCCAGACTGATGATGGTTCATTCATTTAGAATATTGTTCAGATGGTCCCTAACATCTAATGATGTTGAGTGTTTACAATGCTATGATACGTATCCTTATCATTTGCAGAAGTATTGTAGTCAAGGGTCCCTATTTTCCAATGCTTTATCATATATGTGTAAATATACCTGTCCAAGAATATAAAATAAATCTAAACAGAGAAAGAATGAGTGTTTATAAATGACAAGGAATGATAGCTTTTAAATGCTTAAATTATATGAGCGAATCTTCATAAATGCATACACAAAATTACAACTTGTTGATAAGTATTGGCAGTCCACTCTTTTATTGAAAATAAAGCATGAACATAGCATGAACATAGAAAGTATGTTAGATATAAATGGCTGAATAAATGGCTAATCTGGTTATGTTTTCATTCAGTGACAAAAACCTTATTAAAACCTGCATTCTTAGAGTAAAGACTAATAAAGGATATATATTGTTATGAAATACATTTGTGAAAGTAATTGTGCATATAACATTCAGGAGTTATTCAATGTAATATATCTTAAATTCCAAAAAAAAGATTTTAGACTGATCAGGGTGTCAGCGATAAAACAGAAGTACAGCTGCTTCAGTTATCTCTTTGGAAGCACTCCATTCTACATTAGTACCATAGCCATCCCAGTCGAAGCTCACAAAGTCCCCACACTGTCTTGGGACAGCCTCAGGAAAGTGTCCACCTCCACCAATACAGAACTGCAACAATAGTGCATTAATAGCAACACGAATAACATTGGTGCTATAGATTTATTTTTGTTACAGGTGTATTACTGTAAATGCACTTACTCTACACCGATCCATGAAATATTGTCTGTCTGAATTATTATGTAACAATTTCTGTTTATTAATGCTCAAATAATGCATATTATTTTTAACTCACATGTTCATTGTCACAACCAGTTGGTTTAACGCCTGAACAAATAGCCATAGCTGCCTTTTCGTTATTGAAGACCCTGAATGCGATGAATCCTGGCTCAAATATTCCTAAAAAATAAGCACAAAATCATTGACGATGATCTGTCATGGTACAAGATCCACATACCATAGTAATCAGATAACAAAAGTGATAATGCTTAAATAAAAGCATCACTGAAGAATAGAAAGATTTTATGACTGTCAAGCAATTTAACTACTTAATTAAAAAATATTTGATAAACATTGTTTCAAGACGTATTGCCGTACTTCTTGGATTAGGGCCATACAGATATTTGGTTGATACCGCATCTCCAGTATCATACACTATTGGAATAGCAGGTCCATTATCAATGTGGCATGTCCCGATTCCAAACCTCACAGGGAATTTCTGGAAAAAAATAAAAAAATATCTTTGCTATATATGTCTGTGAATGTTTCAAACTTAAAAATGGTATCAAAGTTTGTTTGACCTTGAATAAATTGAAAAGGTTTCCTCCATGAAGGGTTAAGAAGTGATTTTCGGTGTGGTATCTCAAGATGGAGGCAATGTTCCAGAGTTCCAGCTCGCTATTATTCGGAACATGCCACACAGACACATCCTGTGCCACAATGTCAAAGTATCCAGGATTCTGTCAAGTAAAGTCACATTTATTTATATAGTGCTTTATATAATACAGGTTTGTTCTGTTTCAGATTGTAGATAAAAATCATTTGATCTTGATTGCCTTAATATCATTTATTTTGAGCCATGATTGTAAAACCATTAATGTAATAAGAGTACTGTACTTTATAATCATCACTTGTAGCAGCTTCTGCAGCTCCGAATGTGACTGTGTTTGCCCATGTCCCTTCACCATCAGGCCGGTTTGGGTCGCTGCCCTGTTGACTAGACCAGCGATCACCAACAGTGCACTTTCCATACATGTTGTTTTCATGAACACTGGCCACCAGTGTCCAGCCACCGCCAGCAGTGGTCATATCACAGAACGTCTGGTAAAGGACTCCTCTTGATGAGATCAAATAGTACAAGCCGTCTGATTGAACACAAGCATTACTGAGTCAGATACAATTTGGTGCTTAAGATAGCAAAAATAAATAGAGAAGATTGTACCATCATAAACACGATACTTCTCACGAATTTCTTTGCAGCTTCGAGCAACATATTTAATTCTGCCCAGAAGTTTTGCAACCTCAGGGTTGATGTTGGTTTCATCAATAGGTGCTAAAATATGAAACAAAGACAAACAGTAATATATTGTGATTTGAAATTAGATAATTCATTTAAATGAAGGGAAAAATAACACTCACTTAATGCTACCTCACAGAACCATAAATTCAGTGAGAGCGAGAGGCTGAAAAGGATCCCTGAAAACATTTGTGTACTTTGCAAACAAAAGGAGAAAAATTATTTACAGTAGGCTTGCACATTTTTCTGCATTCAGTTTTTTGTTACAGCTCCGAATGTGACTGTGTTTGCCCATGTCATGAGGCACATCGCTGTTCTCTACATACGCTTTTTCTCATTCAAGCTGTAATTTGTCAAACAAATTGATTCATACTGATGAATTGCTCTCTGGTGAATCTTGACTAAAGAAGGAAAAGGCGTGAAACGTTGAATTATTTCCGCGTTGCATTGTAGGGAAGACATCGTTGATGTAGATGAGAATCTGTGGCCCGATGAACAGAGACGTCAAGTCAAGTCACTTTTATTTATATAGCGCTTTTAACAATATAGATTGTCGCAAAGCACTGAACATCATCAAGACGCCAGGAAGTGTGATAAGAACTGTAATTCTCCATGTAAGTTACCGTCTTGTCTAGGGCGTTTCCTATGCTTACCTTTCTAAGAAAACAGCCTTCTTCTTTCTGCATCGATAAATAATAAAAAAGCGTGAATCATATCTAATCTCTTGCGAATGCGATCAATAGGCTACCCAGCATACAGTAACGTTAGGCTAATGTGTTCTAAGTGGTTGATGTTTTCGTGCTGCGGTCATTCTGCACGCCTAACTTTTACGTTTAAGTTTCTTTCGTAGAAAATAAGTTAAATAAATACAAAGGTAACATCTGCTTTTCTGACTCTCTATCTTTTCCTTATTCTCTTTGTATGGTTCAAAAATTCTTACGTTTTTGTCGTGTTTCCCGCTTCTGGTTTTGAGAGCACTGTCGAGGCAGCTCGGGCAAGCCAGAGGATGCGCGTGGCCGCAAACCTACTTTTTTCCCCAGCAGGAATCATATCGATGTGGTTCTCCTTTATTTATTCTAAAGGGTTTAAAGATTTGGATAATTTATTACATTTAATGAAATATCAAATCATAATGTATAAAGTAACATGTATCCTTCATGCTTATTGCAGGCACTAGTTGAAGTGTAATTTATTCCTTTTTCGAGGGGAATTCCAATTCATTATCAAGTTCTGGGACTTACTTCTTACACTCCTTTCCTTCTGTACTGTAGTTCAGTGTAGCACACTTATTAATCTAAAATTTGCATGCATACTTTATGGGTCTTTGTTAAACTGTAGCAATCTACATCACATTTTATTATACATGTATTATACTTTTTTCTCTTTACATTTTTGTAGTTTATAGTTTTCTTTTTGATTCAAAAGTTTCAGGGTTTTTTTCTGCATTTTGAGGTGAATAGCGATCAATTCATCACTATTCACTTAATTATGTACAACTGTCTGCTGTGTTCTACTTTGTCAATTGTTTATATAATTCCCAATGCAGTGGGGATTTCTGTGTTTCTCTTTCTAATTTAATACAGATATAATGGTAAAAGCATGGATGTTAATAGAATGATGTATAACTGTACTACTGAAATTGATAAACTATGCTATAAAAACGCCAGCCTTGTTCATTTTCAGCAAAACCATATACAAGATTAAGGAATTCTTACATCTTGTCTTGTCCTTATTTGTGTTTTTCTCTTCTGACTGAGCAAGATTCAAGATTCTGGGTGAAGCACAGAATGCATGTACCAGTTTAAACCTATTTTTTTTCTCCCTTTTTTAGGAAATTGTGCAACACTCTTTACACAATATTACAGTTTTTCTCTATTGCTAACACAATACTAATGATTCATTTTCCAAACCATTCATACATTTCTTGAAAAAAAGACATTTTTTCACTTTTAATACATTTTACCTGTTTGCACAAATGTTTAAATTTTCTCAGTGTTTTCTGCAAAACTCTACACAAGAACAGCATCATTTTGCACAGATTTAACCATGTTTTCATTTGAAAACTCAAACACACAATAAAATTATTTCAAGAACCAAAAAAAAAAAAAACCCACAAATAGCACACTTTTATCCATGTGTTAACATTAAGTAGCAAAACTGATCACACACAGGTCAGAATCTCAGGATGAGATGAACAAGAGCACAGGTAAAAAAACAAATCCTGGTAGTGGGAGACAAAGAGGAATTTGGAGAAGAAAAGAAAAATGACGGGGACTAGGTCAAAGTTAATTTGCTGCTGATGAAATATAAAGCACTATAGTTGAACATGTTCTTGTGCATTAAAGGAAGATAAAGAAAGCTGTTCTGCAGGCTCATGTAGGCCTACAGGGTTTTACACTACTCAAACATCATAATTGCAGTACATAGCAGTATTGCAGGTGAGAGGAATTTCACTATTTGTATGTGTACTTTAAATACTGTACCACACAAATAAATAGTTGTAACTGTTTCATTGATTTGTAGCCAAGTATGTATTTGTGCAGGACTGAGAGTTGCCTGTCCGTCGAAGCAGGGAAAGACTTTTTTTCAGAAGACTAATAAAAATTGCTAGTATAACAAATAAGGATACTACCAATACGGTAATGCAACTTGGCAGAGAATGCAGAATTTATTCATTTATTTATTGTACAGTAACTAATGGATAGCCAATGTGGGTTTACTGTATATTCTGTCCTTTGTTTGTTTTTTAACTTTTCTTTTCTAGTGCTTTTCAACTAAGTTCCTTTTTCAGTAGAGTAATGAAAGTAAACCTTTCTTAAAGTTTCTTCCTTTAGCCATGTGTGGATGCTATCTGATCTTTTTGGTGTGGGTAGTCTCAGTTTCAGGTTTAGTCTAACCTATGTACAGGATAGCTATGTGCTAGCTCAGCGAGTGCTCTCCTTGATCTCTTGCCTAGTTCTTCATCCCTCCTGGGGTGGTGCCGCTCTTCTCTCTAGAAATATGGCACATGGTACTTGACTAACTGGGCCTTCTTCAGTTTCCTACCTTAAAGCGTAGGCTGAGGAGGAAGAGAGCGGCTAGAACTGCTGCATCTGTTTCCGAGCCCACTCTGTTAACTGCTGTAAATGTGGGAGTGATCACTGTAGGCCTGTTCCAGTTTTCCCTGAGTCTGTCCAATCTTCTTGAATCCCTCAAGAGCCAGGCTGCAGTGACCAACCTGCTATCTTACCCTCATTGAGTCAATTCCCAGATCATCTTCTGACTCCAAAGAAGCATAAGTCGAGAAGCAAGAGAGCCAGCCACTCAGAATGTTGTGTCAGTCGCAGAACCAGTTGAGTCTACTGCTGCTGGTTCAGAGCCAGTTGAGTTCACTCCAGTCAGTCCAGAGCTGGTCACGCCCGCTCCTACCAGTCCAGAGCCAGTCGAATTCACTCTAGTCATTCCAAAACTGGTCAAGCCCACTCAAGTCATCCTGGAGTCTACCCAAGTTATCCCAGAGTTAGTCAAGACTGCCCAAACCCTCTCAGGGTTGGTTAAGATATCTTCAGTTATTCCTGAGTTGATTGAGAGGGTTTCAATCACCCCAGAAGTTACCCATCATGCCCCTTTAACCCCAAATGATTGTAAAATAAGGGGAAACATTGTGCAGCCAAACATTCTTTCAGAAGTCCCAAGCACACTGGCCCAAGAAGGCCTGAGTCCAGAGGTTTGTTATCCAGTGGCCCGGGAGAGCCAGAGTCAGGTACCCCTAAGTACAGAGTTTTCAAAGGACCTGATGCTGATGGTCCTTGATCCAGTGGTCCAGGAGGGCCAGAGTAAGAAGAGCTCAAACCCATTGCTCAAGAAGGGCAATGGGTTTGGGCTATATCAAGTGGGGCTATATCAAGTGTCCCCCAATCCAGAGGTCCATCAGAGTCAAGAGGTCCCCAATCCTGTTTTCCAGGGGACCCTACAGTGTTGGTCCTGTACTCAGTGGTCCCAGAGCTATACAATCTGGAACCAACTGCTAAGCTGCCTACCTCAACAGCTAAGCCTGTGTTAAAGGAACCTGAGACTGCACCGTCTGAATTATTTATGAGACCTGAGAACAGAAACTGTTCTTGACCTGGCCATGGAGGTCTTGCCAGAGCATCTCACCCTGCCTGCTATGACCATGGAGGCTACCTCAGAACGGTGAGACAGTCCTGTTGTGCCCATAGACGCCAATCCTGTTTGTCATGTCATGCCTGTCTGTAATGTCATGCCCTCTGATGCTGGCCATGGAGACACTTTCAAAGAATTCATGCCTGCCTGCTAAGGCCACAGAGATATCATCTCTTGGGGCTATCATCCAGTCTAGTCATAACCTCAGAATCGGTCAGTCATAGTACTTTCCCCTGTGTCAGCTCTAGCCCCTGAGCCTGCTCCTGTGTCGGCTCCAGCTCCTGAGCCTGCTCCTGTGTCAGCTCCAGCCCCTGAGCCCACTCCTGTGTCGGCTTCAGCCCCTGAGCCCGCTCCAGTCCAGAAGTCTCTAGAGCCCATATGTGGAGCCCAGGAGGACATGGCAGAACCAAGCCAAGTGTCCGTACTTGCAGCCAAGGAGGGCATGGCAGAGCCAAGCCCAGTGTCCTTCTACAATAAAATAATGCTTTGTAAGTAATCTTCCAGATTTATCTCAATCGATGTAACAAATTATGGATTCGCTCTTTTATAGCACTTTTAATACAGTTGCTCCTTTATGCTTAACCTGTCTTACACATAACACAATATTAGTCTGTTTTTTTTTTTCTTATTCCGAGGCCACCATAGCCACCTGGATCCAGTCCGTCTCCAGATCAGATGGTGGATTAGCACCTAGAGATGATGTCTACAGCTCTGAACATCAGTGGAGGCCAGGACACCTAGATGAGTCACAAACAGAGATTATCAGTGAAGACCTTGATGGCCATTGGGACAAGACCACGGGAATCAGCCCTTTACACAATCCAACTTTGTAGTGGATGGAATTGAACTGCTGGTTTCGTCTGGTCAGAGGAGAACTGGCTCCCAACTGAGACTGGTTTCACCAATGGAGTTTTGGTTCCCTTGTCTGTCGGTCACTATGACGTTATGTTGTGACGACAGACTGGGGTCATTGACTTGGGAGCCCTGATTCGCTCTGGTATAGAGAAA
>JAUMHR010000052.1:11321976-11335917 GCA_032361145.1 Enteromius fasciolatus | reverse complement strand
TGAAACCGCCTCACCATAATGACGTAAGCGTGCTCCGGCACGTTTGCTAAAATCATATGTGAGTGCAGGCCAGAGGGCGGGACAATCTAAAAGATACCAAATCTGCATTTAATTGATAAAAAACACAGGAAAACAGGAATAGTTTCAAATATAGTTTTCTGTATAGTTTTATTTAGCAGCTATTAGTCTTGTAGTTAGTGTGACATGATTCTTTAGAAATAATTATAATGCTGATTATATTTAATTAGAATTGTCAGTTTATAATATTTGGATTGTGAAAGTTCAAAAGAACAGTAGTTATTTTAAACAAAAATCCTTGTTAGAAAAAAGTATCAATTTAGAGAAAAAAAAACAAAATATATATATATATATATATATATATATATATAGCCTATTATTGAGTGCCTCAAATTTTGAACAGTATTTTAACTGCTGTTAATGAAATTAATGACTCTGAAACACGTTTTTTTTTTTTTTGTCTTGAAGCACTCTCTCTCAGGCTCTGCTAAAATCCTACCCTTTGAGCCCAATGTCACCTGCAAACAGGAGTGCCTCATCACCACCTTTCAAGATGTATACTTTGTTTCGGAGAGCTTTGAGGAAGCCAAATTTAGAATGCGGTAAATCTGTTTTTAAACAAACCTGTTATGTTTGTATGCCGTATCATTGCTATTTTGTTTTGACCATATGTTCCCCCATTTTATTCTTCACAGTGAATTTGCAAAGACAATCCAGCGTCCATTCTCCCTGCGGTACAACCCGTACACACAGAGCGTGTGTGTGCTGAAGGACATGCCCAGCATCAACGATGTGGTCGAGGAGCTCAGACACGAGCTGGACATTGTAGGAGATGCTCTCTATCGACTCAGTGCACACCTAGGCGTCTGAAACCATTATGACTCTTGCTCATATTAATGTCTTTTATTCCCGCTATCTCTTATATCAGATCACTGCTACAAATGTCATATCTTGAAGCTTTCACACATTTGTGTTATAGTTGTTAAATAAACAGTCTAAACTAAAACTTAGCTGACCAGTTAAAGGCCTTTGTTGCTTTCCCAACACCAAACCTACTGTATCTTCTAGTAAATGGACCCATTCGTTTCTTACCATGAGCTGAATAAATTATTTATTGGTGTTTGTTATATAAACATGTATATTATAACTAAAATGCTTCACCTTTTTCTTATTATGCTGATGTGAATCTGAAACTGTGGTGTGTATATTGTGTGTTTTGTCTTCTGAACACTGTAATCCTTGCTGTTTGTCCATGACCATTCATGTTTATGCTTACTGAATGCTGATTAAGTGATTCTTATAAGGAGAGATCAAATGTAATTAATAAATAAATGTAGCCAACTTTTATTAAATAAGTTTTTAGCAAACTCAATCTATGATACAAATGATTCGAACGCTATTGTTACTGTACCCTGCAGCATGATACTGTAGCCAGAAGAGGGCAGTGCTGTTGTATTGCAGTGATAACTCGGTCAGTAAAACTGAAAGCTGAGACAATCGATGAAGCTGGAACTTCAGGCATATATCAAGGCATACATATATATATATCCTAAATTGTTTGCAAACATTTTCTCTAAATGACTGAGATAATAACAAGTGTGTCTGTCACTGCGCAAAAATACCATTTTGTGTTGATAGCTCTTGGTGTAGGCTATTTTCATTTAGTTTTTACAGTTGTGAGGAAATCACAAAGATTGCTAAAATACTTAAGCAAACTGCTGTGTGCACGGTTGTAGTGACTGCTAAATATCTCTTGTGTAGGTCATATGTTGTCGCAATAATTCCACGCACTGCAGCATACTGTACGTTTCTATTAACATGGTTTTTATTGAGCAAGATTCTGTTCACAATTTATCTAGACACATGTAATTAGATTACTCCCTGAGTAGCATATTTCAGGGTTTCATTTCATGCGCATTATATCTTGTGATGAAGGAGATGCTTGGACTGTATTTAATGGAGGAGCACTAATATCAAAGTACTCTAACTGTTTCCAAAACCACTTCCAACAACAGAACGTTCAAAGTCCTCTGGAGAATTCTGGCAGAAAGCCACATTAAAAATCAATGATCTTCAGATTTCATAAAAATGCCATGCATTGTGACAATAAAACATGTCATGGTACATGTACACAGTTAATTCATGCAGTTATTCTATATTTGTAGACCCTATATATGATGCATGAGTCTCTGTCACTATAGGCTACACACGTTTTCATTGGCAGAAAAAAAAAGTTTTCCTATCTGCATATTCAGTGTGCATTCCAGTGGGTCAATAAAAAATGTGTATACACACACTCCAGTGCTCCTTTTGTAGTCATAGAAGAGATAGGATAAGAGAGATAGAGAGTCAAAGGGGGCTTGGCTGCTTTACAGGGTTCCCACCAGAAGAGATATGAAAGGGCAGACAGCAAAGAGCTGTAGATGAAATGCATGTGTCGATGTTTCAGTTGGGCATGCAGTCAGAGCTGCTCTCAAATCAGCTCTGATGGAATATGATAGATTTATCCTTCATATTGAGACATTTTAAAGGGTATACATGAGTTGCTGTGTTATTGGATGTATTAAATAGTTTGACATCATTATTAACAATTTAGTAATTATGTTCTAATATTAATGAGAGCATAATACCATCAAGAGAATACAATCCTAATAAGTCCATAATTTATAGATATAGATGTGTTTTAAAGTTGTATTTATTGTCGTTTATAATCAACTCCTTTTTCCGTTTTACTCCTTATTTCTGTCTCTCTCTTCATTATCTCCTCCCAGAGCTCTTCTGTCTCTACTGCCAGTAGTCCCAACCACTTAAGCGATTGTGAAGGCTTAATTGGTGTTCATTAAACTTTCAGGGCTGGCTGCTCGATGGCAGGCCATCCTGTGACAGCACAGGAAGATGAAGTAACAGCATGAGCAGAAGGCCCTGAGCAGAATTACTGCACATGCTCAGTGGCCTTCAGCCTCATCATCAGCACAGTCACATATAGTTCAGCTCATTACTCACCTCCGTGAATAGCAGAGGAGGTTATGTCCTGCACAGGAAGGAGTCCTGTCATCAAACATGTAACCATATCATTCACTTAAGGAAATTGAGCTATATAAACAGCAGTTATTTTAAAATTGGAACATCCAGCAGATCTATTGGAAAATTCTTGGAATCGGACCTCCTAATCCCTCTGTGAGATATAATGGCTCCAAGACCCTCCAGGGATTTCCTGATTTCAGTTCTAATTGGAGTCCAAAGTGAAATCCTGCCCTATTCCCAAGCACAACATTGATCTTTGCATCAATGAAAAGGTTTGTCTTACTTGTAATGTATTATTTAAAGAAAGGACCGTTTAATGACATGTCTGGTTTGCTGTCAGCTGATGGGAGATTTAGCTGCATTAGTGCCATATAGACCCATGGCTTCAAGGTTACCATATTTCTGGAACTGTAAGATTTGTAAAATGTTTGTTTTTAGTTATTTCATGCACAATTAATGCAAACGTATATCGCACTATTTTCCCATTCCACAATGCCTATTTAAGCAAGATGCTACTCACGTATAAATAATATAGCTACTATATATATATATATATATATACAAGAATAAATACTTAAGATATTATATGTGTGTGCTGCCTATATTTTTGTTGAATTTGTGATACATTTTTCGGAATTCTTTGAGGAATCAAATTATTGGAAATATCCTTTATGATAATTTAAAAGTTTTTACTGTCAGTTTTTATCAAAATAATTCCATCCGTTAATTTCATATGCAAACCTCCATATGTGTGCGCACACACACACTGGTTTCCACATTTTATGAAGACTTCCCATGGAAATAATACATTTCATACTGTACAAACTATATTATATCCTCTACCAAAAAAAAAGTGTCCCACAAGGTTAAAAATACCAGATACACACAGTTTAATAAAAATGATTATGTAAATTATAATCTATAATCATGAAAAATCTCATCAAATTTCCTGAACTCTAAAATGCTACTGCATTAAGTGACAATTAAAGTGTATTCTTTACGCTTTTTATTAATCTCTTCATAATGGACAAAGCTTTTATCCAAACTGAATGTCTCACGTGATGTTTTTTTGACGGTGTGACACCGGTTGGGCACTAGGCAGGGCTGCCGTTGAGTCTTTCCTGTTCCTGCAGGTCAAGTCCCATTGTTGCAGTGCTCTGCAGTCAGAAGTGTAACTATTTGTCTTCTTACCTGGACTTGGGCCATCCTCCAGAATTATACAGCTGTTCAGCCTCTTGTGTGTGAGGGTGTGTAGTTGGTAATTCACGATAACCACAATTGGAGAAGGTGAATAACCAGGGTTGAGATTTCATGCACACACATAGACACAGGTATGTAATTACTGGTGAGGTAATTATCACTGTAAATACCCCAATTATCACAAGGTCTAGTTTTGTTTATGTACCTCATGAACAGCATTAGGTCTATGTAGGCAGATGCAACAGACTGTAATGATACCGTTACTGACATAGAATAGCATCAGTGATAATTATGTGAAGAACTTTGTGTTCTGATGTGTGAACGTGTCTGATGAATCGCGGACCCAAATAGCACGTACAAATGTAACCAGGCAGCAGGGAGGCATGGGAGAAACGGGCTGCCCTTGAAAGCACATCACATACTTGTGTTGCTATGGCTACGGTCCCTATTAGGTAACTAGGTTGCCATAGTGTCTGAAAAGATCAAAGCTCAGCAGCAGAGCAAAGAACTGGGGGTACATGCACTCAAACAGAGAAAACACAGACCCTTGCTCACACACGGACACACGCTCACAGAGGGCCACACGTGCATTTAGCTTCCTGTCACTCAACGTAGACATAAAAAAAGGCTAAATCATAAATCACACCTTGGGAGCATTTCTTTTGACACATTTTAGGATGTATTTAGACATATACGACAGACATGCAAAGTCTTAAAGATAGTATATAAAAGGACAAATACAACAAAGTAATTCAAATGGTTCATTTATTTTTCTTAAACTTAATTTGCCTTTACTAAAATCCTTAGAAGTCCCCCTAAAAACATTTAGTTGGTTAAATAAATTGTAGGTTATCATAGAGAGTTAATTTCAAACACAGCCTTTCTGACAAGCTGATAACCGCAATTAGCAACAAAACTGGTAATCTGTTAGAAGCAATAAAAGAGCCTTTGAAGCATCCTCTCAACAGAATTCTGTTATATTTAGCCCATTGTGTAACTGGAATCATGCCTATATAGTTTATTTTCGCCTTTTTCAAATGCACACATGGAACTGAGGTATATTTAATATTTACCATCAACATCATGCAGTTCGCATTCATTAATTACGTTTCTTAATCCACCTTACAAACGCGGATTGTATAGTAGCTACCTAAGGATGTGAGGAAATCTGACTTAAGAATAACCTTGCAAAGTTTAGCTACATAGTATAATATAGGAAATATTACTGTAATATTTACAAACATATAAATACTCAGTGATAGATTTTGGGTCAACCTTGGTTCCTAAAGGGGTCATGAACTGCCTTTTATTTTGTACCCATCTCTGAGTTCCACTTATAGTGTTACATCAAAAAACAATTTTTATAATGTTATTTATAAAATATGATGTCCTGTTTTTAATACCCCTTATCAGAATGCTATGCTCAATTAGGCATTCTATGATTGGCTATAAGTCGTGTATTAAAAACTTTGACAGCCTTCACAGATAGACACTGCTGTGGAGTAGGTTAGAGCCACATAAATAGTACTTATTAAACTTTATTAAAAATTCAGTTAATCAATTCTTTCATAATGTTGGGACCAGAAGGAAAGAGTTCTTTTCCCCACAACTTGGCACTGCACAGCATCTTGTTGTGTTTGGAGCATCTGGTTTCTGTGTAGACCTGCGTGTTCACCTCTCTCTTGTAAACACTACATGTGTGAATTGGTGGGCGGGGCTAAACAGGCAGTGATGTAGAAGCAGGTGTTGATCTGCTCCTGCGGGGGCAGTGCTTATACACACTGTAACATTACAGAGGTGTACATTCCACAAGCTGTCGTTTTGGCAGAAAAACTTCCATAGAGATATATATATATAAATGGATGCCTCATTAACGACTGTTTACATGGGAAGTGATATGTAACCCATCCGCCATTTTTGGATTGATCTACGAACCCAGTCCAAGTTGACTGTGTCTACAACAGCAAATTATACGCATTGTATATCTTTGAATTCTCATTGATTATTATGGTGAATGACGTCAAGTTGACCATTCCAAAATTATCAAATAGGATATCTATAAATATCTATGTTGGCTTCAATTTAAGCTGTTTTTAGACTAATAAGAGAGTTTTGAAACTTACAGGATGCTTATATAGTACAAGGATCTCATATTTGTCTAAAGATGAAGAGAATTTTGTTTTTTTCAGTTCATGACCCCTTTAAAATGTGCAAGCTTCTCTTCGGGTTTAAAGTGAACCACTAAATCTAAACAAGTGTAGCCTTGTGTTATAATGTAATTAATTAATAAATTAAAAGGCAGAGGGTTTTTATTTTAGATTGTATTAAATGTACTGTTTTAGTAATATTTATTTTGGAACCTATTTGAGAGAATTTCACAACATTTGCAACAAGGCTTCTTAGGAAGTATTGCTACTTCTTAACCAGGTTTCTTCACCTGTAGATTTTAAAAACATGTCTAAGTCATTGGCAGTGAGTTTACTTTAAACTAAGTGGATATAGATATACTGGTGTCAGTTTTTACTGCATGAAGAACACATCAGTGTGTGTTTGACACACTTTCTATTTAAAGACAGTTTAAAATCTCACTTCATTTAAAAAAACACTTGCTTTCACTGGCGTGAACTGATCTCCTTGCTGGGTTCAAGGAAAGAAGGAGTTAGAATGGAATTAAAAACATTATAAATACATACAATTTGTCCACTAACATTTGTAAATGAAGCACATACAGGGCTCAACAATAAGGGCTCTGTGATTTGGCACAGTTGTCAGATGATCGGTCAGACCAGCGCAATATTGTGACTATGTTTATTGATCTTTATATACAGAAATACATATAAAAAGGTCTGCTAAAAAGGCCACCAAGATCAAGTCTTACTAACATTACTAAAACTGGTTCACACATTAATTAAAATTCTGTCACGACTTACCCTTCTGTTGTTCTAAAACCTGAAACATTTCTTTCTTCAGCAGAACATATTTTGAAGAATATTATAAACCAATTTCCCACTGACAAAAAATTCAATAGAAGTCAATGAGTATTAGTAGACTGGTAGGGTTAGGGTTAGAATAGTACTTGCAAAGTTACTTATATCTACTTAGTAGAGCGTCTTTTGGGAGACCATCACAAAAAGAGTTAGCAGATATTAATTAGAGAGTGTGCTAATATTCTAAAGAGAGTTAGTTGACATGTAGGTGCAAAGCTACTTATTGTCAACAGATTGTTCAAAAGGGACCATCAAAATAAAGTGTTACCGAAATCACGCCACAAGTTTGGAACAAACTAAGGAGTAAACAAGTTAATAAAACGTAAAAACCTAATAACGCGTCTGTCAGTTTTGATGTAAGGAAATTCTTATTGTTGAGCCCTGGAATGTAAAAGTTCACTGAAAAAGTGCAAACAGCAAACAAAGGCAACTGATGACTTACAGCAGCAGCACAACAGAGAACAACATCATTAGTTTGAGCCCATTCTAATTTAAAGGCAGCTTTGTGAATATTTGTTGTGATTCGCAAAAAAAGCAAAAAGTTATCGGATAGGTTTGACCTTATAACCCTGTAAAGATGAATAAATACTCTAAATATTCAGTCGCAAGCGTGGGCAACACGAAAAGCATATTAACAGTACAGACACACGTACAAAAACACACACATATTTAACACGCATGCATTCAAATACACATTTTACACACCACTACAAGTTGACAGTACTATCAGCCACCAGCGAAAAAGTCCCTTTGAAATACATTTAAATGTGCAGAAAGGGGTCTTCCACCCATTTGTGTACAACAAACAGATTATAGAGTGTTATCAAGAAGTGGGAGGGGTGTTCTGGCCCATGCACACAGTGGTTGGAACACCACGATTCATGACACACACAGAGTCTGCAGGCGGTTTGTGCCGGCCCTGCCGAGAAGCCTCTACAAACATGAAAAAGAAGAGAGACAACAGACGAGTTATTACCCAGACACCTAGAGAACAAAGACGGGTGAAGAGGGTGCGGGATGACGTGCGAGCCAGCGCAAAGGAGACGTGGAAGGGGTCAGGAGGAGTGGGAGGAAGGGATGAAAGGAGAGCAGAGGGTGACGTTAATGCAGTCTGCTAGCAAGCACGTTTAGCAGGCGTATAAGGCAGGCTTTAGCATCATACCTCATTGAGCAGAGTGTATGTTGATACCGCTTGTTCAAAACTTCAGCTCGTACTTCAGCACAGCATGCAGGGGTTTCCTTCAAATGTTAATGGTTTAATTCATCACCATGCTCATCAGTGCAGTCTGCCATGCTGCTCCACCTGGAGACATACTTTCTTTTTCTTTTGACTCGCATCAAAGACCTTCCAATGCAGCTCTTTGTGCCAAAGAGAGTATTGGTACATCATCCAATGAGAGAAACAGAAATCAAACATAAAACATTCCACTGCAATCAATGAAATAAAAAACCCAAGCGCTCTAACAGGTTTCATAGAAAATTTATTTCATGCTATGGTTGTAGTCATGTTTTTCTGTTTTTCTATGCAGTTATTGTTGCATAACATAGTGCATGCATTTGTTTTTTCCCCCAAAGTTAGCTAAATTGCATACAATTCTCTTATAATGTAAATATACATTTGTCTTTTTTGCTTTTCTTTGTGTTTTAGTACCTAAAAGTAATGAGAGAAAATGTAAAACATCTCAACAGGATGCCGTTTTTCTCGTTTTTTTTTTTGATGATTTTTCTCCAAAAATAACACTGTTAAAAGTCTGCACTTGATATGTGAAATAAACAGTTGCTTACGACAGTTTCCACAGGATCTATTCACCAATAAATAAGACAGAAAACAGAAAAATAGCTCATTTTGCTCAGTTTTTTTTCTCTATAGGATCCAGAATCACAAGCATGCCAGACAGAAACAAAGTTGAAAAGTGGAATTTACAATCTATCTGACGGCAGTAACCACTAGTGTCTCATTCAGAATTTGAGGTCAATGTGACCAGAGTTGAGTCGTGTGGTTTACAACAAAGACAGAATGAAGAAATCAGTTGCTGAAATAAAGAACAACATGGTCTGAACATCTCATTATCCATGGCTACATGTCAATTCTGTCAAGTCAAGAACTCTTGAAAGAAAATATTTGTTTTGTACAGACAGATTCATAACAGATATAGAATATTTTCCTCTTTTTTTGATGTAACACCATGCAGCTCATGCTAAAATGAACAGGTAAGAGTCCACTACATCTGTCACTGCAGGTACTATCATTAGTATTATGATTATAAAACTCCTTTTGCTGGCTTTAAAGCCATCCGTGCACCGCACTCTTCAGTCGATGGTCCTTAAGGTCTTCCTTAAAAAAGTCCTGGTTCATGAGATTCTTCAGACAGCCGGAATCTAGATAAAAACCCTTGCCACGTCGTCGACTAACAACATCCTCTATTGTGCTCGCTTTCTACACATACGTCCTTCCTTTGGACTCCAGCCTGAAATCCCTCTGGCCATTGTGTGCAGTCCAGTAAGGCTGGAGAAGGGAAACCAAGGTTTTGAGATGCTGCTGCCTTCTCAGGTCACTTTGAGCACCTCTGACTGCATATACTTAACTAGGGCAGTTTCCTCTTTGCAGGGATCTGCAGTAGAAAATACAGGGGAGGATGGGATTGCTCAGGGTCATCCTGCCATTGGGCCTTGTTTTCATTCAGCTCACAGAATGAACAGGAAATGGGTTGAGAAAATAAGACTTTCTCTTTTGTCTGCATTGTAAAAACGTTCATTTGGGTTGCTTTCGCAATCCAGAGCTAAAGAGGTTGGAGAAAGAGAGATGGACAGAAATGCACAGGGAGAGTGAAAGAAGTGCAGAGGAAGGAGAGATGTTTGCTGTGGACAGCGAGAAAAAGGGAGTCCTGGTACCTCCTACCTGGGATCTTGTTAATGAGGTGATGAAGTAAGAAGGGAGGAAGACTCCATCAGAGCAAAGGGGAAGTACGGTAAAAATTAAACGTCCAAACCAAAAAAAGCAACCGCTAAAAAGGCGTTTCATCCTCCAGGTGTCTGAAAGGGCTTTTTGTGAGAATATATTCAGACAGGAGAGGATTTATAAGTAAATATTCATAGTAAATCCTTAAAAATATTATTTCTAGCGTTTGAAGGGAGGATGCCAGTTTTTCCAGTTCTGAATTGGTTCCAGGTACAACAACAGTGTGCTTTAAAAGAAAGGTTTACCTGTCTCATCCCAGTTCTTTTATTGTGTCTGATAAACACTCGTAACTAGGAAATCCTTATAAATTTCCCTGAGATCATTTGGAGGTTTTCTTTCTCTCTGACGGCTTTGTATGAGTTGAGAGTTGGTGAAGACAAGAAACAAGCAAAACGGACGGAAGAGGAAAAGCAGGGAGGAGGAGACAAAAACACAGCTCCAGAAAACAAGGACCAGAGAACAAGACAGACCAGACCAAATCAAACAGCGCAGAGAACAGAAGGCAGCAGAGCAGGAGGAAGACCCAGGGAGACAGCTCTAACTACACAACTGCTCCATTTCTTAGAGAATGGAGGGGATTGGAGAATGGGACCGCCGCAGGAGAACAGGTGGGCCGCAGGACCCGGTGGACATCGATACCACCTCGGCCAGCGTTCGGGCCTTGCTGGTTATGGTGCCCAGGCTTCGGGACTTTTGATAACCTTGGTTTAGTGGAGAGAAATGTGCACATGCCAGTTGCTGAGACACAAGGTTTAGTCTTGACCTCTGTCAGTTTGCTCCACACCATGTTTGCTGCTATGGGTCAGGTTTAAAGGGTTTAATATGGCATGCAATCTCTGTGAGGGCATGCACAAAGATCGGTTGGTTAATCTGGCATTAGAGCGAGCAAAGAAGGCTTTGGATTGCATTGCAAGGCAAAAGTTGCAACTAGAATTTAGAAGTTCACAGATTCATTAACCTAAAAATTTAAGTTAGCTGGTACATTTAAAATTAAGGCAACCAAGAATACAGTCTAATGATTTGTCAGGTCCTCAGTTTCTGCCATTATTTCATAGTCTTTATATGACTTGCACCATGATTTTGAGTCATTTTGACATGTGAAAAATGAAAAAGAAAGTCTCAGCTTTCAAATAATATAATTATTATGTTGCCATACAGTTAAATGATGGCTGTGATAATAATAAAAAAAAATGTGGAAATTCCAAAATTAGTTTATGAAAAAAATGCACTTTTATAGTGCATATATTTAATGATTTTATTTGCGCTATCAACTATTCATTTAAAACAAGTTATCTTCAACCTGGTATCATAAAAAGCATAGGAAAAAGCAAAACAGGCCCATTTTTATTATGTTGATATAGGTACATATTTCTGTGTTTGTATTACTTTGCTTGAAGTATGGTATTGATACAGTTCAGAATTAAAAAATCCAGGGACTGTCGCTAAAAGTTTAATGCTCTATCATGGTAGAAATATGCTCTACATCAAATACAACCCTAAACCTGATATAAAAAGTCATTTGTTGATGCAACCGTGCCATTTCCACTTCCTTTTAAACGGTTTTCTCAAACAGTAGTTTCAAGGGACTCAAAGCAGAGCTCCTTGTCTCTAAAGTACATCTCTGCACTCCGTGAGCTACCGAACAAACCTACCATCTATGTAAACCCATAGATATGAAGCTGGATATGTGTAAAGCATCAGTTTTCAAATCCCCCAGCATATTAATATTGTTTTGAAGTCAAACATGATTTTCTTCAAGTAACTGTGCGAAACTTACGCTTTATAACTGAAAGCTGAGGCTCTGTTTTATTACTTTTTAAAACAACACAACAGAAAACCTTTTTTGGAGTGGTGGTATCACATTTCTCTAATAATGGCTTATTGGGACTTTTGACTCAAAATGAAAGAGCATGTCATATGTCAGGGGCGTATCTACACCATCAAAATTTTTGCCTTTGTGCAAAACCAAGTCTTGACTTTCTCATCCAATACCATACAGGCATCAGGACAGATTGTGCAGCAAGGCCGCAGGACTGCCCTAACCCATGCACAACATAATGCTACAAAAAAGAACAGTGCAATCTGAAGCACTGCATGCACACACACACACACGCACGCGCGCACACACATCTTTCAAAACACTCTTAAACTTACACATACAGTAGATCACACAAAGACAAAAACACATATTTGTTGGGAACAGTGTGTGTACAGTAGTTCTGCTTGGTGATGATGTTGACCAGCTTGTGGTGCTTTTGGCTGTGGGTAAGATCTGAAGTCAAACAGAGCATGCTCACACAGAGCAACATGTCATAAGACACAGACAGACAGCGCTATTGGTTAGAAAATGATCACATGACAAATTGGTGGATGATAGTAGGATATTCTTTGAATGTGATCAGAAATGCCAGTTTATGTCGTCGCTGTGTGGATAGGAGGGGTCAGGGGTCAAACTAGAACAGGTGTGAGATAATATGAACGTGTGTTTGCATTTATAACACTACATTTGCTGATGCTAATTGACAGCCTGTGAAGCTACATAGCGTGTAGGGGCCTTATATTTGTCTAAGGCTGCGGTGAGCGGTTTGAGCGTATGACAGCGAAACAGGCATGGATCTCAGGTGGTGACCCTGGCATGGCCGTCTTCTGGGCTGTGTGCCCAGCCTAGCTGCAGCAGAGGGTAACCCTGTGTGCCATGCGTCGGGCCGGCCGGCTCCGCCCCTGACCTCCCTGAGAACATTCCGGCTATGAGCCAATCGGGTAGCATAAGGAAGACGGGAGAGGGAGAGATGGAAGGAGGTACAAACATAGAGACAGACCACAGGCATGTACAGTGGTGGAAGAAACAAGTAAAAAACAAACAAACAACAAAGAAAAACAGAAAAAAAGGGAAGATTAAGGTTGGCCCCAGGAGGCAGCTGTATGTGTGTTAATATGAGTTTGACGTAATGCAGCGTGGTGTGGAAATAACTTATTAACAATATGTTAAAAGAGAAGAGGGTTGGAGAAATGCGACTTGTGGAAGGATCTGAGCGTGCAGGGAAGGGTCTTTATCTGATATGCCCTGTCTCAGTTTTATTTTACATATGGACAATGTTGAGGGTAGTGTTTGAAAGATAATAAAAAAAACTAATGGAAGTGAAAGTTTCAACAAAAGATGCAGTTTTTGAACCCATCTGACTAAAATGGCTGAGCTATAAATTTGGTCTTTAACTGCAGTTATTAAACTGCATTGTTATAAACTGTCTGTTGTGGGCGCGCTCTGCTTGTCTGTATGTTCGGACTGTCTTAATTTAATGTGTAATGCACCTGATGTGTGTGTGTGTTTGTCAGGCAATGGCCTCACACAATGGTTACATACCCTTCCTCACTCGGGTGCCCGTGTTTGTGGATCGTCTGCCGACATTCAGCAGGAAGCACGGAGTGTCTCCCCGTGGCTCGCCTGGGTTAAAGATCTGGCCATCTTCAGGGGAAATGGCTTGGTCTATGTGGGGACAATCCTCATTGGCCAGCGCTGCTTTAGCTGCCTCACCATTCACTTTGGGATCTTCAAACACACAAGCACATGTAGCCATGATGAAACACCAAAACTGATGAAAGAGAGGGCTTGAGCAGGGCAGAGAGATAGGCAAGGGAAGGTACAGGGAAGCCCTTCTAGTGACATGGATGTAAATGTATTAGGGCTGGGACTCGATTAAAAAAATTAATCTAATTAATTAGAGGCTTTGTAATTAATTAATCGAAATTAATCGC